>QUWT01000607.1:0-143318 GCA_004329165.1 Spatholobus suberectus | reverse complement strand
TGTCACTCCTCGCTTTTCATTACTCACTAAATTATCATTTCTAACTTCTCAAGCAGAGGTTTCCTTGGTCTCATTTAATTTGAGCACTAGTACAAACACATTCTGCCTTATTTTGCATAAATTGTATAATACCAAAATTTTAACGAATAACAATTTAGTACTTATATAAAATTTTAGCAGAATAACAATATAGTAATTATAATTTAATTACTAAAATTTTGGCAAATAATAACTAAATAAATGCATTTTGATTTTCTAAATTTGAGCAAAGTAACAGCTTAGCAAATGCATTTTAATTTTCTAAAATTGAACAGAGTAACAGCTTAGCAAGTAAAATTTAATAATTTAAATTTGAGCAGAGTAACAATTTAGTAATTATGATTTAATAATCTAAATTTGGGCAAAATAACAACTTTGCAAAATTAAAGTTTAACATTAAACAATAATAACAATAATAAAACTTAATCCTAAACAGGTTTAGGGGAAAACCATTCCTACCAACATGCAAAGTGACAAAATTATCTCAATAAATTCCAGAAAAATTTCTAAAATTATTATTAATTGTGCTAAATACATTGATGACTTAAAAATAATTTTTAAACATACAAAATAATTTAATATATAAAAGTAGGGTGTTACAATTATTATTATTATTATATTATTATATAAAAGGGGTGTGGGGCCAGGGAAAGGGGCAGAAAATCATTTAGGGGGGTTTGGGTGGGGGAAAATAGGTATTAATAAGAAAAGTGGGGGAAGGGGCAAAAACCGATTTGCCCCTATTGCAAATTGGTTTTCAATTAAGAAAAGCGGGAAAGGGGCATAATTGTGACACCCATTCACATTGAACATAACTCATACTTATTTACTTATTTAATAATGCAAGTAAAAATTTTCTCCGCTTTTAATACTAGAAAATTTGTAAATTTAACAGAATTTGAAAATGATAGTAAAAAAAAATAAAAGCTGTATGTATTCATCGTAAAACTATACATCATGATTTCATAATTAGAAAAATTACTCAAATACAGGAAGATCAAAATATACATCAAAATAGTTATTACTTATTCTAGTACATCAAAAAGATCCTAGTCAAAGCAGTGCGTCTATCCTATCCCATAAAATAACAAATTATCAGACTAGCCCTATAGGTCCTCATCAACAGTCGGGTCTTCATTAGCCGTGATCAATCATGCATAAAAGAAAAAGTAATGGACTAAGGTGATTTGTTCTAATATCACTTTTACGTGTATGGTAGGAATTCTACCACACAATACAATAAACACAGTTGAAAAAAAAAGGAGCCTAAAGTTTATTCTATGTTATACAATTCTTGACTCGATATGGATCCATACTTTCCATTAGTGAGTAATAGTTCTTAACGAAACCTGGGAAGTAACTGGGAGTAAATATACCTCTCTCAACACCATCACATGGTACAGTTCTCGTCATCATTGAGGAACATAATAATAATTTAGGATATCCATTTATAGAGGTATACTCACAATCCTGGCAATGCTGAGCAGTTGTCAAGCTTATCAAGTTGGTTAAGTGATTGTCCCAGCTCAAGAGCGTTGGGACAATAAACATCCATCTCGTTCGTTTTTTGGATACCCGTATAACCATCTAAGATTATTGAAATGACTAATTCCTTGGCCATTAGGACGCTCACCACTCGATACCATACCCTAGACCTAACCATGGGTCCCTGTCTTTCATCCCGCAATGTACCAAACTGTAGCTTCCCTAGCAAGGTGTCATGCTACTGCATGTCACTTGCTTTACATTACTCACTAATTTATCACTTCCTAACTTCTCAAATAGAGGTTTCTCTGGTCTCAATTAATTTGAGTACCAGTACAATCAACATTTCTTCTTATATTGCAAAAATTGCACAATATCAAAACAGAATAACGAAATAATAATTATAGTTTAATTACTAAAATTTTGGCAAATAACAACTAAATAAATACATTTTAATTTTCTAAATTGAGCAAGTGACAGCTTAGCAAGTGCATTTTAATTTCTAAAATTAGCAAGTAACAGTTAGCAAGTGCATTTTAATTTTCTAAATTGAGAATTGAGCAGAGTAACAGCTTAGCAAGTGCATTTTAATTTTCTAAAATTGAGCAGCGTAACAACTTAGTAATTATAATTTAATAATTTAAATTTGAGCAAAGTAATAACTTAGCAATTATAACTTAATAATTTAAATTTGGGCGGAGTAACAACTTAGCAAAAATTAAAGTTTAACATTAAACAATATAACAACAATAATAATAATAAAACTTAAGCCTAAACGGGTTTAGGAGAAAACCCTTTCTACTACCATACAAAGTGACAATAATTTAGAACCAACCCCACTCCCTCCATTACCGCTAAAGTGATTGATGAAGAAGATGGAATTGTTGATGCAAAGCTCCTAGGAAGAGAACTTTACTAATTGTTGGAAAACTAGTAAAATTTTAGCATAACCATTGGGGAACGTCATTAATTCTGATCTACGGAATTGATGTAGTGGTTGGTCATGATAGACATACGTGGGTAGTGGCTTACCATGAAACAAGGTTTGCAATGACCTTGGTCTACAATGTGGGATTCACCCGTTTATCTATCCTTAAGGTCCATCGATAGCTATCCCACTAACCTTTCCAGCACTAGGTTGGGGGGCCCACCAAGCAACCCTAACTTACGTGCTTACTCGCAACATAGTTACAACTGTGAACTCATGCATGTACATCTCATCAACAACGATAGTCTATATATATATGTAGATAATTTATCCACTACTATACTATCAAGGTCCTACCAAGCAAGCTTCATAGTCAACAAGCAGAGGTCCCACCAAGCAACCTTTGTCTTATAGGGATCTTACTAACAAATCCTACTAACAACAAATTCTATCTTTTGTATTTTAAGTTTTCCATCAACATTAGATAACGTATGTTATAAAATTTTATGAAATTGCTTAATTGGATTTTACTTGAATTTTTATTTTAAATTCAGAATATCCAATAAAAAATTAAAATTTAAAAAGGGATGTCAAATTTTAAAAATACCCTTTTTAGCATTTTTCTCATTAAAAGGTCTATTATTAACAAATTCTTTGTAAAAATTGATAAAAATACTAAATAAATTTTAAAAATTTATTTTTTTGCAGAATTAATTTAAAAAATATATTAATAATTACTAAATGTGAAATTACAAATTTACCTTAAATCATTTAAGAAAAGTATAGTGTTAAACTTAAAATATCTCTTATTTAGGGTCAGATCTATGAGTAGATTTGGAACATTAAATGATTTTTTGTTGAAAACAAGTCTTATACCCTGTTAATGATATGAGAGTCTATTTTCTAAAACATTAAATCATGTCTTAAACAAAAATCTACAAAAAAAACATGATAATTGTTGGAGTAGACAGAGGTTAAATTTGGATCCTAGAACACACTCAACTTTAAACTTAGATTTCTCTTTCAAAACAAAATCAATTAAAACAAACCTTATAAAAGTCTATTTTTCAAAAAGCTAACGTACATTTTCTAATTCATTTTGTACAAGGAGAAACAAGCAAATTACTAAAACATTTTAAAGCTGACCAGCAGAACATGGTCCCTGCACATAACCTAGTTTCAAATAAACTTTTACTATATCAAATGGTTGAATTAGAAATCTTATGACCCATCACTGGAAAGCTCTTTAAGTTTATTTTTCAACCATATAACTTGTTTTTCCATGTCATTTTCAAAAAATCAAAAGGAACCAAACAATGCACAGAGGTCATCAGAGCGCATAAGAACGTTGCTCATTTCGAATGCACATATTGTAGTCATTTCTTAATGTTTTTGCATGATTCTTGTGCGAAATCGTAGCCCCTGATGTCTACTTTCCAACCTAACAAATGACACTCAATTTCATTGACTACAGAGAGAGAAATGTCAAAAATACCAAGGTATGTTCAGACAAAAACAACTAGACAACAATCACAACATATACACATTGCATATTTCAAGCAAATTACCAAACATAACCACAATCATCACCAAACAAAATTTCATTCAACCTTTAAGGCATTAAATGAAAAAAAAAAATAGCAAGCTTTCCTTACCCAAAAGAGAATGCCAAGTTGAGAGCTTTAGGTGGTGGAGGAAATGGAAGAACTTTAGCTCCTTAAACAAGATCAAAAAATCAAGCTAAGAAGGAGAAAATAGATGTCTTGCTTTGGGTGTTCCTTAATCTCTTGGCTATGGAGCTTTGAAGTGAGGACATTGGGAAACAAGTAAAGAGATAAAATGACGAAGAAAAACAGGAGTCTCGGTCAGATGGGTGAAGAATGGGTGGGAATTATGCTTTTATGACCACCCAACTATTATATAAAAGTTTAAATATATTTTACTAAAAATTTTTGGGATCCATTTCATGTATAAAAAGTCAAATATGGCTGCATCAGGAAAAAAAAATGTGAGGCATAGACTTTCTTAGCACAAAGTTACGGTAGTTGAAAATGAGGAGAAAGGAAGTGATTTATTCTTTAATTGGTACTATTATGACACAAATTAGAGGAATTTTAGATAAAGTGAGTAGGTACTTGGAGGGAGAAATTATTTAGAATGAAATATGTAAATTTTCTTGACTATTTGCTCACTTTTACAGTGTATTCTTACACTGTTAGTGTGCAACGCAGTCCCCATTTTAGTAGAACTTTCTACTAAAATTTTAACAGAAAATCACATATATATTTATTAATTAAATTTTTTCACAAAATTGAATTTAATTATCTCTTATAATTATTGTTAATCAATTTATTAATCACAGAAGAGAAAAACGGGTGTTACAGAGTGCGCTTAAAAGCTTCAAGCAATTTAGTTTTCAATCTTGTACAAGTCTTCATAGTTATTTATAAAGCTCTCCAAAAGTATCTATTGAGGTGTCTTCAAGAGCTTTGTTCTTCTGTTAAGCCTTTGTGAAGAAAGTGTCCCTTGAGGCATTAAATGCCTTTCATCAACTAGTTTGCTTATTTTTCTTTTCTCGTACCATATCTTGTTCAGTGAGCATGTTTGTTTTTTCGTTCAGAAAAGTACACTATTGTGCTTCTTTTTAGTAAGTAGCTCATCTTTTAGTGTAGTAAGTACGTTGACATGCTTTAGTTCTTTTTTTGATAAAGTTGGCACGTAAACTTTTATAAATGAGACAAATTTGCTCATATGATGCGCTAAAAATACACTTAAGACAAGTGCACCCTTATCATAGTATTAACAAAAGGACGTAAGTCCCGATATTGAACCCAAAGGACTAAGTGGCGATTACCAATTTTTAGAGATTTTTTATTGTTTAGGTGAAATTAAATTGATAGTAGATTGGTTCAATAATGATAAACGTGCACAGAAATTGCAAACAAGCAGTGGCAAGTGGAGAAAAATTTAGAGGAAGATAGGCTTAGAGTTGTGGTTTCCTTCGTGCTCTTAAGTTCCTTCACATCTAATTCTAACTAAACCTCGTAATATTCATCAATTACCAATGTTTTACTACGCATTTTATTGTCCAATTTTTGATCATGAATTGCCATAGTTCTTTCTGAGTTAATTTTTCAATTGATCATATAGGATATTACAACCCTAGGAAGGCATGAAAAGCAAATAGGTGATTAATTAATTATTTAATCCAATTGTAAATTAGGAATGAAGGTTGATCATACAACAAAACCCAATTTGATTATCCTACACGTCTACCAATTAATTGCGGTATGGTCGTTGTTCAATTAATCGATTCAAACATATAAGGGACGATCAATTCCAGGTAAGAAATAAAAATAGTAAAGCAATCTAATTGACTGAATAAAAAACAAGAATTCAATTAAAATTAAACATTTAGGGGTTCCAAACAAAAATTACGCCACAACCTTAACAGAGAATTTAGCTACTCATGAGAAGAAGAAAACTAAAACTCTAGAGTAATACATAAAGAAAAGAAAAAAGGAAAAGAATCATTTACAAGAAAAGGATTCTCGGTCTCTAACTCTGAGTATCTTATTTGCCCAGAAGAAAATTTCTCCAAAACCAAAAAAAAAGAAAAAGTAAAGAGTGCAAGGTAAGATATAAATAGATAAAAAGTTTTGGCCTCTCTCCGTTTCTTTGTAGCTAAATTTCAAAATTTAGGTGCAGGAGTAAGGGTTCAACCCAGTCAAATATCCGCTCACTCTAGGCTCATTAAGTGTAAAACAGTGAAAATTTTGGACCTTAGACTCGCCCAGCAAGGTTAAAAACCCAGTGGGTGCTTTTTCAGAAGAACTCGCTTCGTGCTCACGCCGAACAGCTGCCGGATCTGCCGGCATGCTGACCCACTAGGCGGACCTCACTATCTGTTGGTTGGGGTGAGTCCTAGGGCATGACCTGCCAAGCAGCCTACATGCGACCTTAGGCAGTCCCAAACACGCTTCTTAGTCTCTTTTCGCCTGTTTTTGCTCTGTGGACTCCTTTTGTGGTCTTAACTTCATTATTGCTCTTTTAGGTCCCTTTTTGACTAGCATAATGCTCCTCTAGTGCTTGTGGACTATATTTCCTTTCTCTGTCATCTTACTATCCTTTACAAAATCCAACAAAATTAAGGCAATTCATGCAAATTTTAAATAGAAAGCTTAGAAATGCACATCACATGAAATCTTTCATTAATGATCTATTTCTCACAAATTTCCTATGAGCTTATGCGAAAATCATGTGAACTTGCTTTATAATCTATATAAAATGTAGATTTATCAACATACAATTATTCAAATATGATATAAAGGCACGTAATGGTTGGTTTGATCATAAGATGTAGAGTTCTTCGTCTAACTTATTACTAAAGCATACTTTTGTTTTCTTTTTAAACGTGGATACAATCTATTTAGGAACACATGATCTGTGTGACATAATCAAAACCAATTAAAGGCTATTATTCGTTCTTTGTCCTAACAAGTTGAAAGAAAGTAAAAACATATGCACGCACAATAAAGATTATGTTATGCTACATAAATAAATATAATTTATAAATATAAAATTTATTACATGCATATTATATTAAAAAATATAAAGAATAAACATAAAATTATAATCATGATAAAAGGGTTAAATAGTTTTTGGTCCCTAAATTGTTTTTTGAATTTTACTTTTAATCCCTAAATGAAAATTTGATAGATCTTAGTTGCTATATTTTTCTTCATTAACATTTTGTGTCTTTATCATCAAGTATCACAATTAAGTGATGATGTGGCAACCACGTGAATTTTCGTGTCATCGATTAGTTTGAGTCACAATTACGTGTAAAATTTTTTGGTAAATTATGTTTTTAGTCCCTCATCTTTTCACAACATTTATTTTTAGTTCCTCAATAATTTTTTGACCAGTCTTAGTTGTAACACCCATTCATATTAATTATAATTCATATTAATTTAGATATTTAATTTAATTATTAAGTTTTAAATAAGAGTAAATTTTTTTCAATTTTTAAGAGAAGAATTCTAAACTTAACAAAATTTGGAAATGATAGTAAAGATAAAAGATATATATATATATATATATCATGATTTCGTAGTACATGTCGATTATAAAGAAAGAAAATTAAAATACAATGATGTTAAAAAAATACATCAAAAGATAGACACTATCTAACCCAATATATACATCAAAAAGGTCTTATATAAAGCAGTGTATATCTACCCTATTCCTCATGAAAAGAAAATATTATAAACTAAGTCTATAGATCCTCATCCTTAGGAGTTTCCTCTAACTTGTCCTCAACATCACTAAGCATTACTGTCATCTTCAATAATCGCAATCAAACATATAGGGAAGAGTACAATGAAGTGAGGTGATTTGTTCTAAAATTACTTTCACATGTATGGAAGGAAATTTACCATAAAATAAAGATAAAACACACCTAACAATAGAAGGGAACCTAAGGTTTATTCTAAGTGTATTATACTACCCTTGACTAGGTATGGATCCATACCTTCCATTAGGAGTAATAGTTCTCAACAAAATCGAGAAGTGACTAGGAGTACATATACTTCTTTCAACAACATCACATGGTGCAGTCCTTATCATCATTCAGAACAAAATAATAGTTCAGGTGTCCATTTATAGAGATATACTCTTATACCATCCTGAAATCCTGAGCAGTTATTAGAGTTATCAAGCTTGGTCATGCAATATCCCGACTCACGGCCACTACCCTAGCCATTGGGACCTTCACCGCTGGATGCCTACCTCCAAGACCTTCGCAAGTGGGTCACTGTCCTTCATTCCTCAACATATCAAATTGTAACTTCGCTAGTAAGGTGTCATGCCACTACATGTCCTTCACTTTATATTACTCACTAACTTATCAATATTTAACTTCTCAAGCAAGGTTTTTCTTGATCTCATTTAATTTGAGCACCAGTACAATCAACATTTCTACCTTATATTGCAAAAATTACACAATACCAAAATTTTAACAGAATAACAATTTAGTAATCACATGAAATTTTACCAGAATAATAACGTAGTAATCATAATTTAATTACTAAAATTTTAGCAGAATGACAACTTAGTAATTATAATTTTATTACTAAATCAGAATAATAATTTAGCAATCTTAATTTAACTATTAAAATTTTAGCAGAATAACGACTTAATAATTATAATGTAATTACTAAAATTTTAGTAGAATAACAATTTAATAATTATAATTTAATTTAAGAATAACAACTAAATTTGAGCAGAGTAACAACTTAATATTTATAATTTAATTATCTAAATTCGAATAAAAATTAAAGTTTAGAATTAAACATTATAACAATACAAGAGAACATATTAAATTTTATGCATTAAAAGGTTTCAGGGAAAACTTTTCCTACCAATATGTAAAATGACCATAATTTGGAACCAACTCTCAGCCCTCTCATTACTTCAAAGATGGTTGATAAAGAGGAGGAAAAGTAATGATGGTGTTGGTTCCAAGCTCTTAGAAAAAGAAATTTACTAGTTGATGGAAACTAGTAAAATTTAAGCATAATAATAGAGTAAAAAAAAATTAGAGAGAGAAACTCCTCATATAGATTTTGCCCAACCAAGAGGAGGAAACAATGAATGAAAATCTGTCCCAAAACATGGCTATTTATAGAGGAGAAATGGAATTAGGTGTCCACTTGCTTCATCAAATGATGTAATAAAATTAATTTTTATATTTTTAATTAATTTAGGGAACAAATATACAAAATAGGTAGTGAATCAACTGTCCGAGGGGTTGGATGTGTCCCATGAGTTGTTCCAACTTTATCTGTATTTATTTTCTCTATAGTTTAATCAACCGACACTAACAAAATTACCTAAACTTAGATAAATTAGCTTTTAGTATTAATAGAATGAATTTTAGTGTAAAACTGGACATATATATTATTTTCAACCAAAAATTAATTTCTAATAATTAGTTTTAATTTGATTTTTTTTTCAAATTTATTTTTTATTTTGTATTTTTGAGCTAGAAAATTTATATTAAATCTATTTTAACTCAATAAATACCAATTTTTTAAAAAAAAATTCTAAAATTAAATATTTTACTTAAAAATAAACTAAGATTATTATTTTCACCATTTTTAAATGTCAACCTAATACTAGTTAGGGTTAATAGACATCTAGGGGTATTTTGGTTATTTTTCATTGAAATTCCACAAATTTTTCAAAAAATTATCAAAATTATATTTTAATGCATATAACATGATTCTAAGCTCAAATTGACATTTTAATTTTAATTGAATATTTTTCTTAGGCCAGCCTTTAATATTGAGATACATGAGCAAAATTGTTATTTTCTAATTTTTTGGGCTTTATCTCGAAAAAATTATTTAAAATCATGATTAAATAGTTCTTGACATTCTGAACATAATAGTAGGGAACAGAATTTTAAAATTTCTTCTCTATTTTTTCAAAAACAAATAATCAAATATTAGGAAAATAGTTGAAAAATTAAGGTAGGAGTGTTACATTAGCCCTCATCTTTTCACGAAATTTACTTTTAGTCTCTTAACTATTGTTTGTCATTGTTTTTTGTCTCTTCCATCAAGTATCACCATTAAACGATGATATGGCAGCCACGTGGCTTGTCATGTGAATTACTGATTTGACATAACAGTCATGTGGTAAAATGTTGCTAATTCCAGACATTTTCTAGTGGATCTAAAGTGCTACAAATTTTCTGGTGGTGTAAAGCCATCAGTAAAGGAGTTTGGAAATTTGAAAAAAAAAAAAAAAGAAGATAGAGAATGAGATGTAGTAAGCAAAATTAAACAATCCTCAATACACAAATTAGCAACCCACTAAACTATAGTCCAAAACACAAAATCAAACAATTCATGATAAGCAAAATCAATAAGAATAATCAAAATCACAAACTATTGAACCCAAGAATCAAAACCATAAGCACCAAAACCAGAGAACCCCAATCTTCGAACCTTTCCTAACCCCAAAACCCCACTTCTCAAACAAACACTAAACTCTTCCATTTTAATCTCATGTCCACAAACTTTTTTCCTCCACAGGCAACATTATGTATAGAGAACGAACACAAAGTGGTGATGGTAGCAAAAGAGCGAAGCAATGATGATGTGTTTTGATGTTGCGAGAATTTTCGAGTTGTTGATTTGTATATTGTGAGCTGTTGATTTTGCTTATTACATCTCCTATTTTTTTTCCCCAAATTTTCAAACCCTTTTTTGATTGTTTTACGCTGCCAAAAAATTAGTAATGTCCTAGAACTGATAACAAATGTCTTGAACCATCAACATTTTATCACGTGGTTGTCACGTCAACATAATAGTCCACATGGCAAGTCACATGGCTGCCAACTTGATTGTCACATCATTGTTAACAATGATACTTGATGGAAAGAGCTAAAACAATGACGAACAATAGTTAGGAGACTAAGTTCGGTAAAAAATATTGTTGAGAGATTAAAAGTGAATTTGATGAAAAGATGAGACTGGTAAAAAAAAAACCCGTTGAGGGATTAAAAATGAATTTCATGAAAAGATAAGAGACTAAGAACATAGTTTATCAAAAAAAATATATATGTGACTATCATGTCTGACTAATTTATGATGTGACTACCCACATGATTGCCAACATGGCTACTTGTGATAATGAAAAAAAAGTATAGGAATTAAGATTGATCAATTTTTATTTAGGAACTAAAAGTGAAATTCGAAAAAGGTTTAAGGAATAAAAACATGTATAACCCATAAAAAAACTACTTGAACAAATGTTATCACTAAATTAGGATTAAGACTTACTCACACTAATGTTCAAATACTAAATATAAAAAGTTATATTATAAAAAATAACTCCCACATAATA
The DNA here is from genome assembly GCA_004329165.1 of Spatholobus suberectus. NCBI lineage: Eukaryota > Viridiplantae > Streptophyta > Magnoliopsida > Fabales > Fabaceae > Spatholobus > Spatholobus suberectus. The sequence continues at coordinate 131,950 of QUWT01000607.1, read as the reverse complement.
AACAATACTCAAAGATGCATAAAATACATACCTACATTTAAAAAATTATAAGATTCGATAAAATTACCTTCAAACTTCTAATGGGAATATATATTACTAACTTAAGAATTTTTTTTATTTTTGTTGAAGCTTACGAACTTAACTCAAATAAATTTTGAGAATTGAGAGAATATTTGCAAGATAGAATGATAAAATGGTAAAATAATAGCATTGGATCAATATATTCTTTTGGTGCGATTATGAATCTTAAAAAAGACATAAAACCTTAAAAAAAGACACAAAACCCATTGGATCAATATATAAATTATTTTTCAATGGTCATCTTGCTATTACCGATTAATAATTTGATCATCGAAGACAATGAGCAATGACGACATTAACGTATTATTATTGACGAAAAAGGTTTTGTTACTAATTATTACAGTCATCAATAAAAACTTTCTTTTATTTTTAAAAATATATATTACTGATAATTTAACCATCAATAAATTTTAACTTATTACCAAAGAAAATCAAGTTATCAGTGAAATGTACTTCATTACTGTGCACAAAATGATGCAAAAAATTCCAATCAAGACGTTGATAATAATTATATATTTATATATAACACTGACCGTTGTAGATACCACTCACTAACGATTTTAGCTATAAAAATTTACGTAACCGTCGGAAATAATCTGTCTATATAAGCTAATTGTGCTTTTAAAATAACAAATTTAATTTTTGAATGAATCAATCAAACACTTGATTAACAATTTAATTAATAATAATAATAATATCATAATTTATAAACCGACATAATCCTGCTTTTGTATCTGGAGGATTGTCATAATTGTAACTGGTAAAAGCAATGGAGTAGAACATGTGGCAGCAGAATCTAGTCACATCACACATGCAAATTTGTTCAGAGTAGGCTCGAATAGACTGTGAAAAGAAAATAGAAAAATATATAGATAAGTCATAAGAATGTATTTTTTATTTAATAGGAAAACTAAATAAACAAATAAAAATATTAAAAAAATCTTTATTTTAAATTTTAAATTTATTTCTCTTCATTTTCTTTTTCTTTTTAAGTAATCAAAGGTAAAAAGTCTTTCTCGTACTTTCTTTCTCCTCTCCTAAGTAAGTTGTATTTGTTAATATGTTTAGTCTCTTTGTTCATTGGAAGACTAAAAAACAGAAGAAACTTTTTTTATGATGATATTCTTCAGCTTCTTCGAATTTCTTCGAAGTGTTTCGTTTCTTTCTTGATTTTTTTTTATTGTCTTGACAGTGTTTTGGAGTAGTTTTTTTTTAGTAAACAATTTGAAATTGGAAAGTATTGTCATATTAGTTCTTGAATCAAAAAAAATAAAAAAAAATTATTAAAAGTGCAAATTAATACTCATATTAGTCCAAAATTTAAAAAAACGTGTTACTAAAATAAAAATATTAACATATATTTAAAGACTAAAATTAAAGTAAATAATTAAGTTTAAGAACTTATTTAAAAGTTTAGAGACTTTTTTATTTTTTTTAATTCAAGAACTAATGTGACAAATTTTTTTACTTTTAAAGACTAAATTGGTTGTTTCTCCCAATTTCTTTTTTTTCCTATCGTCTTTTTCATCGCATTCAGAGGTTAGATTTTTCTCTTCTTATTAATTATTAATTACGTTTCCCTACGTCACTGTGTTGCATTTTATTTTTGGTGGGTGTTATTTGTATTGGAGGGCTTGGTTCTTGCAAGTTGCAATGCTTCCCTTTCTTTCTTGTATATTTCAGTGGCCACCTTGTTTCTTGTATAAAATTTTGCGGTATTTCATTCTTCTCCCTGTACACATGCTTATGAATGGCAATATAGCCTTTTTTTTCCCCCAAAATAATAAAAAAAATACTTATGTACTAAAATAATATAAAAAAATTACTTACTTAAGTAGGTTGTTTTGGACAAGGAAGACTCCAACATGGAATGGTAATACATAAGGCGCCCAACAATCAACACAAAAGGAGCCATGATTACATGCGCCACTTATTAGTTTGTTTTTCAAAGGAAGCGCCCCTCTATCTGACGCCACTTTCACGTTTTTTCCACTGGGGGAATCTCGCTGCTTTGGTTGTTGTTGTCGTTGTCTTGTTGGTTGTAAGGTTGTGTAAAACTGTATGTCTCAAAAAATCGATCTGAACATAATCAAACCATTTTATAAAAAATGATTCGGTTTGGATTTTTTCAAAAACAAATCAGTTTTTTTTTTTTTAGAATTCGGATTGGTTCGCTTATTCATTTCACACTCATGTATGGTTCGTTTTTTCAAAGAATCAAACCAAATCAATTCACTTTATAAAAAACAGTTCGGTTCTTATAAAACGGATCAGTTCAAATTTTTCAAAAAATGAATTAGGTTTTTAGATTTTGATTAGTTCGGTTTTAGAGCGATTCGGTTTGATTTGGATTTTTTGCACACTCCTAGTTGGTTGATGCTTCCTCACCCTCCGCCTAATGAGAACAACCCTGCCATTGTTTTGGACCTGACCCAGGCTTCAATTGTGGCCCAAAATCCATACAAGAAAACTTGATTGTTGTGGGTTGTAGGATATTGAGAGAAAAAAAAAAAGACAGAAAGAAAAAAAGAGAGAAACTTGTAATAAATAAATAAATAAATAACCAAATGAAAGAGAGAGAAAAGAAAAGAAAAACAAATCTAAAAAAATTAAAGACCGGTTGTAAGTTGTAGCTATTGGTTGAATTAATTCTATAGGTTTTGGGCTTTGAACATGGTGTGGGGTTAAGAATTGGGATTTGGGAATGAGATAGGGACAAGAACAATAATAATAACCATAGCAACTAGAACTTGTTGAATTTGTGTTGAGAAAATTACAATACTGTTGGTTGGATTTTGTGTGTGTGTAATGTGTAGAGTAGCACAAACACCAAGTACTACTAACATAACACACACTAGTTTTTTTCTTTTTTTAATTTTTGGTTTTTGTAAAAGAGCGTGTTGGGTGTTTGTTGTTATATCTCGTTATGGGTTAGTAGGGATGATAATTGTACCTGAATCCTATGAGTATTCACAAAAAAATATCTGCAACTGGAAAGAAAATTACCCACTCAATGGGGATAGGCCCTGGGCCAGATAATTACACACAAAATTTAGCATGTATGAGTATAGGTATGGGTACTATAGTACCCACTCTGTCCCATACCCCGTACCTATTAATATATATATTATTTAATTATAATATCTCATATATATAAATATAATTTTATTAATTATTAGTTTAATTAATAAAACATAACAATTAAACCTTAAAATCCCTTTTTCTCACGAATTGTTTTCTTACGCTCTGCTACGTGCGACTTGCCTCTCCACATTCTTTGCATCATCAACTCATCTCCTACCAATTGCTTGTTGCACTCTTAAGCTCTTCATGTTCTTTACATCGCACCGTCAATCACACCTAGCGTCTTCGCGTTTCGAATTCTTCACGTCATTCACACTTAGCTTTTTTGTGTCACCCATACTTAGATGAAGTAATTTATCCCTTTTCCATTTTTTGTTTTGTTGTATCTAAGCTTGCCATTTTTATTTATTCCACTTTATTAATTGCCTTTCCTATAGTGTTCTCCCTAACTATCTTTTTTCCTTTTTTCTTAAGTGCTTATCTGGTTGATGATTAAATTAGTTTCCATAATTGAAAACCGGACTAATTAACAAATAATTTGTTTTAAACTAGTTCTATATCAATGGTTAACTTATTATTAGTTTTTCCACTTTTAAATTTGGCACGGCCTTATGGATTTCGAAACTAGAAGCTTGGCTTTTATTTCCACATTACAACAAGTGGCTAAGTTATGGGTAGAGAGCCTACCATAGATGCTTGGTGATAGTGCTCATTTGTTTTATTGCTTGGGAATAGTAGCTATGTAGACAAATTGCTTTTTTTTTTTTGGATAACTGGATATGCAGACAAATTGCTACACATTCTATATGGCCTTATTAGCATGATAGGGCCTTTTTGATTTGGTATAATCATGGTCTAATTTTGGTATAGCCAGAGTATGAATATGATATCCAATAAATTCCCCTTCTCTTGTTACTAAATGGGTTTAGCCATGTTCTAATTATATGAGTTGGCATGTTGTAATTGTGCTATGTATTAATTGTATGGGTTTAGCCCTGGTCTAATTGTAATGTCGGCATGTTGTAATTGTTCTATGGATTAATTTTACAAATCGTACTGTGCTATGGATTAATTTTATAAACTGTATTGTGCTATTGTATTAAAATTATTGATTTTTTTTCATGTAAATTATCATAGATGGAAGTCCACTTGAAGTGTCTCCTTTAGAGGAATCTATTAGTAGCTCTTCTCTTATTATGTTTATTGTTCTTGCATAACTTGAAAGTGCACCTAGTAATCCTGTGGGCAATTCTGATGTTAATGATTAATCTCCATCCGAAGCTAACACCCCTCCTCTTACTATAGATGGTGAGGAAATCAAAATAAGTGAGGATGGGGAAAAAAAGAAAGTATCTGTTGTTTGGAATCACTTTAAGAAAAAAAAAATAGTTAATGGAGAAGAAAAAGTGTTGTACAATTATTGCAAAAAGCATATGACAAGAAGGAGATTTGATGGAACAATTCATTTGCATAAACACTTTCAAACTTGTAAAAGAAGGCCATATAGGGATATAAGACAATCAGTCTTGTTGAAAGAATAAAAGAAGACAAATGGGTCATCTACTTATTTGAGTAACTATAATTTTGATCCAGAGTGATCTAGAAGAGACCTTGATTTTATGATAAAAGTTCATGAGTATCCTTTTTCATTGGTGGAACATTTGGGGTTCAAAATATATTTTGAAGGTCTTCAACCATTGTTTAAGCTTCCTAGTCGAAACACGATAAAGAGTGATATCAAGAAGATGTATCAATTGTTGCTTCATAATCTGTTTTTAGTAAAGGAGGTAGGTTGTTGAATCCTCATCGTTCTAGGCTTCATGAGGATACTTTGGAGGCACTTATGTGGCACAAAGCTGGTTGAAACATAAGCAAAGAGTTAATGAACATAACATTATTCTATTTATTCAATTAGAGTTGTTATAGCTTCTATTGATATTTTTAATAATTTTGTTAAATAGTCTAATCCTTAATCTTCTTGTCATGTTCTAGTTTCTATTGGTATTACTGAACCAAAACAATATCTAGACTTGAGAGATAAGCGTTTGCACAAATATGGAGAAACTAATTTGATGATGAGGTAAACTAACCTATCTATCTGTGTTCTTTTGAATTTATAATATATAATTATAAGCTAATTAATGTCAAATATTATTTTTGGGCAAGTCTTAGAAAGTACTAGCATATGATATCTGATAGGCCACTAAAGGTTTATGTCAAAAGAAAATAAAAGGCAGTTATAATTTTAAATGTGGCAGTTATTGTTTGGTATTAATTAGTAGTTATTTTCTACGTGTGGAAGTTATTGTTTAGTGTCAGTAGAGTGAATTTATAATTTATTATTAGTATGCAATTATTTTCTACATGTGACAGTTATTGTTTAATGTATGCTGTAGAAGTCAAAGAGGGGGAGAAGGATAGTTTTTTTATCAGTTTCAATGGAAGGAGGAGACTCCTTTGTGTATGTGATTTTGTTAGGGGGAAACCCTATGTTTGTGATTGTGTATGTGAATCTGGCCTATAAACCAAATTAAATTATTAATATAATCCAATATTTTGTGCATTTAAATTCTTGAGTCTAACAATTGGTCTGACCTACCGAATGCCTTCAACGAGGATGGACTCATAAGTGAAAGGATTGGAGAAACAACTAAAGCATATATGTAAATTAAATGAAGAAATGACCATATCCAATTCTGCCCACCATGATAGATTACAAATGATGGGGAATTCTATGGAGGTAATAAGGAGAGATTTTGATGAGATGAAGAAGAAGATTGATTGTTTGGATGAGATGTGAACCTTTTTGAAGGAATTAATGAGTCCACAGGGGTTTGAGATAGTGGGTGGAAATACAGGGAGTTCTAGCCATCTTGAAACTCCTATACATCATGCAACATCAAAGAACATAGATTCAACAAACCATGGAGATGGTTCATATGAAGCATTCAAGAAGGTTGAACTACTCAATTTTGATGGGAATGATTTGATTGAGTGGCTGGCTAGGGCTGAATTTTTTTTGTTGAAATTCAGAATACTAAACCAAAAATGAAATACCAATAACATTTACATGTATGGAGGGTTTTGTGGCACTAGTTTACATAATTGAGGAAGAGATTGCCGAATTTGAATTGGGAAGCGTTAAAAACTGAGTTGCTCAAAAGATTTTCAAGCAATGTTGCAGGGAATGCATATGAACAACTTGCTGCCATTCGTCAAACAAGTTGGGTTGAAGATTATATGCAGCATTTTGAGATGTTATTAGCACAACTACCAAAAATTTCATAGGAGCAAGCTTTGGGTTATTTCATGAATGGTTTGAGTGATGTGATTAGGAGGAAGGTGGGAACTCATGACCCACAGGATGTGCCAAGGGCGATTTGCCTTGCTCATTCAATTGAGAATGAATTAGTTAGAGAAAGCATGGGATTTGTTCCTACAAGAAATTCAAAGGTTACTCTTCTATATACAACTTAGTCATGTTCTACAGGGGCAATTGCAGATCATTCAAAAATGAGCAGTTATAGGTATGATTCTGCAAGGACAGGCCAGATAACAATTTTTGAGAATAACCTAGTCAATTTAGGTGTGAATTGAAGTCAGGATCCACGACCCGACCATCTTAAAAATGGTAAAAATTCCTTTATTCCATGTATGAGCTCTTTTGCTAGCAATGCAAACAAATTTATAGTTTAGGAATAGAGGGACACAACATCTACCTTATAAAGGGTATGTTAGGAGGAGAGAAGAGGGATGTTGTTTCAATGTGGGCAACAATTTAGGTCACTCTACAAGTGTCTTGAAAGAAAATTAAGGGTGTTAATTTCTAGAGAAGAGGATGATGGGGGTGATGAAGTAGAATTTGATGGGGTTAAATTGGTGGAATCAAGTTCAAATAATGACCAACAAGGGCATCTCAACCCATATCTAAGGCAACTTAGGAGGATAAGGATACTACCGGTGACAGTTTCTATATTTTAACCTTGAGGATAAGGTTGCTTCTGTACCGAGAGGCATTGATAGGCCACCAAAGGTTTATGTCAGATGAAAATAAAAGGCAATTACAATTTTAAATGCGACAGTTATTATTTGGTATTAATTGGCAGTTATTTTCTACGTGTGGCAGTTATTGTTTAATGTCAGTTGAGTGCACTTATAGTTTATTATTAGTAGGCAATTATTTTCTACATGTGATAGTTATTGTTTAATATATGTTGTAGAGGAAGTCAAAGAGAGGGAGAATGATAGTTTTTTTTTTTTATCAATTTCAGTGGAAGGAGGAGACTCCTTGTTAAGGGAAAACCCTATATATGTGATTCTGTTAGGAGAAAACCCTGTGTTTGTGATTGTGTATTTGAATCTGGCCTATAAACTAGATTAAATTACTAATATAGTCCAATATTTTGTGTGTTTAAATTCTTGAGTCTAACAATATCCAAGTTTTTAATGATGGAGAAAACTTAGATACAGTACTTTAGGTACTGTTCTCTAATCAGAGGTAGAATTTCACCTCGGTAATGTGCGTAATTCTTTAATGCATATCTTTATTATGCAGATTACTGAGTTGGAACTTTTGATTAGAGAACAACATCAACAGTACTTAAAGTATTATATCTAAATTTTGTCTTTTAATGATTATGTTAAATGATTAGAACATTACATTTAGGAATGATTATGATAATGACTATATTTCTAATGTTGTTTTATTACGGCTTATTTTTGAATTATGTAAGATTATGTTTAAATGTATTTAATTTTATGTTTAGATACTTTTAATGTTATATTTGAATAAAATAAGGATAAGTTTGGATGATTTAAGATTATGCTTGAATGATTTAAGATTGAATTTTTAATTTAGTTATAATATTTTTTTCTAATCATTATTTTTTATTAATTTGTTGACTTACATATAAGTAAAGTGCAGTTAGTAGGTGCAGGTATGTGCATATAGGTATCAAGCAAATACTGAAATACGGATTAAAATTGTTATCTGCATAGATTTAAGGGTGGGTACAAATATTTTTTCAAAAGCAGATATGAGAATGGATACTATAATATCGTACCTAGATCTTACCCATTACCGTCTCTATTGATTAGCCTTTGTGGTTGGGGAAAGGGTAAATGAAGCTTTGTTGGTTAAGGACAGGGGTCGAACAGTGTCGGGCAGCGTTAGTCTCTCTTTCAGTTCTTTGGTCACTCTCCGAATTCAACGTTTGTATCTGTGAATATATGCGTTATATATATATATATATATATATATATATATATATATATATATATCCAAACAAAATTGGTCCCATGAGTCTATCAATCTTTTTTCCTCTCCAAACTAGAATTCTGATTTCGTCAATTCTGTTTCTCTTCTACCCTAGAGTCTTTCTTCTTTCTTCGTTAATTCATCAATGGGCTTTTATTTTTTGAAAATTTCTAATTATTTGCCAAAAGCACGGAGATCAAGCAATTCTAGAACAAGAATATTGAAGAACAAAAAAAATTAAAACCTGTACATGACTATGCGTCAGCAATTCTTTCTATGGTGATTCATCGACTAGCTTTCTTGTTTGAAAATTTTCGATCACGATCGCCACATGATCGTCGCTTGCAACATACTCTCCCTCTCTCTCTCTTTGACTGTAATTGTCTGGACCAATTATTTTTTTCGATATTATTGATTAATGACCTAATTCTGTGGTTTCTTTTTAAATAATAAATAGGTTACCTATGTTTTGCTAAGGATGTTGGTATTCCATGAGTTTCACCTGGAAGCACTGGATTTGATTGGTTGCGACTTCTTTGGCATATGCCTGCGCACCTATGCCTATCTAATTCTATATTTATTTCAATTCTTTTGAATAAAAATCAATCCATTACCAAAAAACGGGAATTAACAAACTGAGAACTCACGATTAGAAATTTTGGAGAAAAAGAAGAAAGGAGGGAGAGAGGAGATCACGTGATCCATTATAATTTTTTTTTTGTTTTTCTAATTAATCTTTATTGACAGTTTAGATTTGGAATAACTTTTTAGACTTACACCATGCGTGAATGAAGATCAAGTTACTCCAAGAATAACTCTTGATAGAATTATTTTGTTCAATAACTCTTGATATATATTGAATTTCAACGATCTAACTTTTAAATTAAAGCATATTATTAAAAAGATCAAATATACAAATATTTATAAAACTTGAAAATTATTTGATACTTGATTAAATAAATTCAAATTAATGTATAATATAATTTTCTAAATTATAAGAAAATGTCGCCTATAAGATTAACTTATTACCAATATCCGATTTACCTAAAATTTGGTCTGCATGATAGTTGACATAATATCAAAATATTTAATGGTTGATTGATATATATATATATGGGCAGGATCTGTTAATACTAGGTGTAAGAATTAGTCAAATTACACCTTCAATAACTTTTTGTATAATACAAATTTAATCAATTCAACTGTTGAATTTGATGTTCTTATTAATTAGAATAAGTATGCAAAATTTCATACAATTCTAAAATTATTTAATAGTTCATTAAATCACTTTATTTTAACATACAATATAATATTAAAATATATGTAAATATTCGATATTAGATAACATATTTAAAAAATTCCAAATGATGTGAAATTTGATATATATAATCATAAAGATAATATCATCAAATTCAACGGTTGAATTGGTTAAATTTGTATTATACAAAAGTTATTGAAGGTGTAATTTGACTAACTCTTACACCTAATGTCAACGGATCCTGCCCCATATATATATATATATATATATATATATATATATATATAAGATTTGTTGATACTAAGTGTCAAAGTTAGTCAAATTATATATTTAATAACTTTTTGTAGAATGTAAATTTAACAAATTCAACCGGTTGAATTACATGATATTATTTTCATGATCATATATATTAAATTTCACATAATTTGAACTTTTCTAGATATATTATCTAACAATAAGTATTTACATATATTTTAATTTGTATTATATGTTAAAATAAAATAATGTGATTAATTACTAAATAATTTTGGAATTATATAAAATTTTGTATACTTAATCTAATTAATAAGAATATTAAATTCAACTGTTAGATTGGTTAAATTTAAATTTTATAAAAAATTATTAAAAGTGTAATTTGTAAGAAATAATATACCAAAAATAGCACATACTTTATATGAATTTAGAAAATTGATAATATTTAAAATTTACTTACTTATTAAAGACATAATCAAAGATGACGAGGATTGCCTGTGCATTGCATGACCTCTCGAAATCCAAAACCAAGTCTTTTTTTACCTGATCACACACTCCAAATTCTAAGTTTTCAATGGGACAAACTTAGAGAGCAACTAAATGTTATCATGACAGCAAAAGGAATCTAGCCACGATATTTACTAACCCTAGGCACCATCCATTATGGGCCTAGTGGTTAAGCTCACACTATTTCTTACATGGATCATATTAGGTGTTTAAAGTTCATTGGCAATTAATAACATTATAAGTGGGATTAAATATCATCAAATAGATCATAATATTAGCCTGTTTTTGACAAAACAAAATGTCACAATTGATTATAGTCCATGAGAATTTATAGGAATTCTAATATAATTTAATTAACTTTGACACTTAGTATCAACAAATCTTGATCCTATATATATATATATATAAGCACAGCACAGTACCACAGTTTTTTTACAGCTATCGCTGCACTGCAAACGTCGCCATGCTCCTCTCTTTCTCTCTGCAACCCTCTGATGCTCCTTCAATTCAAATTATTAATAACTCCCTCCCTCACTCTCTCTGATTTTTCTGCAGAGTTTATGAGCTCTTTTATAAGTTCTGATTCGCACAATGACAAAACCACTACCCTACTACACTAACAAGCGGCCAATTGGCGCCTCCTTTGCAAGTAAAAAACATGAAAGTGGCGCCAGACAGAAGGGCGCCTTTGCAAAACAAACTAACAAGTGCCGCTTGCAGGGATGGCACCTTAACCTTATGTATAACCATTTCACGTTGGATTTTGGCGTGTTCAAAACAATCTATTTTAGTAAATAGTTTTTTTTTTGGTTATTATTTGGGTAAAAAAGCAGGCAATATATCAAAATAAAGTTGGAAAAGTAGCAGGGATATTCATTATCTAAAAGGATGGAATTATCCAACAATTAATATATATCTTATCAAATTTTGTTTCTCTAAAGTGTGGAAAATACACTTTAAAAAATAAAATGTACTTATTATTAATTAGAAAATCAATCTAAAGTTTGTTACACATATATTTTATTTCAACACAATCCTCAATTATTAAATTTTTAATTAACACTTGAGATTGTAACTAATTTAAAGTGCATATTAGACCATTTGAACAAAACACTTCTTTTATCCCACATCATTTACGCTATGCAACTTATGAAAAATGAAGAAGTTAAATTAGATAATTATATTATTAAGTAATAATTATATTATTTAAAGGTTTTATCTTATCATGAAATAATTCTTTAATTTCACAATAATTGTGTTATATATACATTTTATTGTTTTAAGGAATTTTTCTTATATATACAACTTATCTCTTGCCAGTTATTGCATTGAGATATAATTGGAGTTTGACTATCTTTAGACTATAAATTTCTTTTCAAGTGTTTTCGTTTCACGCTTTCTTCTCTCTCTATATATATCTTTAGACTATAGAAAGCTTAGATTAAAATACGTAAGAATTCAAATTTAAATCTCATGTAACAATCAAATATCTAAAAGATTCATCAAACAAAAATCAAATTTCTAAAAATCTCGATTATTACATCTTAAAATATCTCAATTATTACATCACTCTTCTTCAATATTATACTACGGTTAACCTATCATTATCACCACTGTGACTCCTGCCACCACCAGTAGGTGGTGGTGGTGGTAGCGATAGTGATGGCAGTGATGGTCATGATGGTGGGTGATGGTAGTGACGGTCATGGTAATTCTAACGGTGACGGTCATGACAGTGGTGGCGGCGACGGTCATGACAATGGTGATGGCAACGATCATGGTGGTGATGATAATGGATTAACGACAATCTTGAAGAAAAGTGACATGATAATTGAAATCTTTTAGAGATTTGATGGTTACATAAGGTTTAAATTTGAATTCTTAAGTATTTTAATCTACGCCTTCTATTTTAATATAACAGTTGAGATTGATTGATCTCATTCTCACATAAGAAAGCTATTCTCATAGTATACGCCTCTTATATATATATATATATATATATATATATATATATATATATATAATTATACATTAATTGGTGATAAAGTTATTGTGGTAGCCGGAATTTCAACTTAAATTGTAATAATTTTCCTTAATGGCATATATATGAGGTAACAGGTGACCCAAAAATATATATGAGGTAACAATTAAGTGAGGTTGGTTCTAATAAATGAAATAATTTTTTGATAAAATAACCAATTGCGGATCAAATTTCTGTCAGAAACCCACGTTCATATATAAAAGGCGTAATAGAAATTGTATTGTGCTTTAAAATTCTGTTCATTGTACATTTGAACACATGTTGTCCTAATTTTTATCGATCTTGCATCGTCTTTCTGAAATAAAAACAACACATTTTAAAATTGTTGTAATTGAACATGTCTTTAACATAGAAATAGTTATGACTTAAAAAACCTTTTAATGTTTCTGTGTCTTGTTGTAGCAATGAAATCCTTACCAACACCAGCAAAAAAACGTTCAATAATTACTGAATATAGAGTCATCAACATGTGGTCTTGATCCAGCTTCTTTATTGTGATATGTGAATTCTTTGTATGTAAATTCATTAGAGAACTCTAATGCAATGGAGAAGTTGGATCAAGGGTAAATGTTGCTGTAAGGAATGAATTTTCAAGATTGGGAGTAATAATTTGACATCATGGTTCATGAGAATGCTTGAACATATTTATATTTAAAGGTATGGATTTTAAATTGTTTAGATTTTATGTGCTCCCTTTCAATTATATATTATATATTGGAATTACTTCGTTTCCTATATGTCACAACTAGGGTCGCGGCATGGGGGCGAAAAAGATGTAAAAGACAGAAGAGTCGCCACCATAGTTTATTAAGAAAAAAAAAATGGAAAAACCCAAAGTAATGGTCTTGAACCTAGATAAGGATTCGAAAGTCGGTTACGCTTAGGGAAGATGCTAGTACCCTACGATGTTCGTCATAAGAACGATTACTCGTAACTTAATGTGTGAAAAAAAATAAATGTCTTATTCTCTTGCTTATAAAATTATTAATCCTTTTTTTATTTTATCATTATTATTATTATTTATTTTATTATTTATTTAATTTTTATTGTAGATTTTTTTTAAGAAAAAGGATTATTATTATTATTATTATTATTTTATTTTTATTGTTGTTGAGATCGACAAGAGTAGATCCCTACTCTTACGTGTCTTCCGGTGCAATGAGAAATTAGATTTACGTAGTTCTTTGAGTAGAAAATTGTTTTGTAGATTGATATTTTTTAGTTATATATTTTTATTTTTTATTATTATTATGCTTTTTTTAAAGAATTATTAAGACATTAAATCTTAAACTTTTATAGAGTATCATCCATAACGATAGGTGACCTAACAAATGTAAAAAATTTGTAGAAAGGTGATATTCAAGTGGGCCTTAAACTCAACATGAAAAAAACTAAGTCTACTTTTTTTTTTTTTACTAAAAATAAAAAAATCAATTAACAATTTGTTGATTTATCTTAAGCTTTAAATAAAATTTTTGTGATATTCAAGTGGATCCTAGACTTAACATGAAAAATCGCTAAATCTACATTTTTATTTTTATTATTTTTGTTTAGAATGCCAATTTAATTACCCATTGATGTTTACTAATTATTATTAAAAAAATTAATACGTAAAGAGAAGTTGCAAATTCAAAACTGATGTAATATATTTTATTTTATATTTTTTTTGAAAAGCGAACATTCTATTATCTTTGGCTATTAATTTCTCCCCATATATAATTTTAGCTAACGTAACATATTATTAACAAAAGATATCTTCTGCAAAACAAAAGCTTACACCCCTAGTTTATTATTGTTGTTGGCTATCAGCCCGTTTATGAGCCTTAGTTGTTTCAGTCAGCCGTCCACGTGATAAGCAGACAGTTGAGCGTTATGGCCGCACTTAGGACGCTCAATCCTATTTGGGTAGAACCAAAGCCAATGACCTCCTCTATCATAGATCCTAATATATGTGATGGTTGAAGCCATTCAGAATCACTTTGACGTTTAACTCAAGCCAATCAATAGTCTGGTTTACAAGAAGCCCTATCCTAAGTGGGTGGATAGGATTGTACCATTGTCGAGGGGTTATAAAGTGCCTGACTTTGCAAAATTCTTCGGCAAGGATGGTAAGTCAATCGTGGAACACGTCAACCGATTCACAACTCAATGTGGTGAGGCTAGTCAAAACAATTCTTATAGACTTTAGTTGTTCCCTCTCTCGCTAACTGGCATAACTTTCACATAATACTCGACTTTGCCACCCAAATTTATTCAGAATTGGGTAGATATGGAAAAGAGCTTTCACGACAAGTTCTACTCATCGTATCCAGATGAGACAGTGGCTGATCTAATGAATACTCAACAGTTGGCTAATGAGACAGTGGCTGATCTAATGAATACTCGACAGTTGGCTAATGAGACAGTCGCCGAGTATTTGGAGCGTTACAAGCATATGAGGAGCAAGTGCAACGTGCAATGCCCAAAAGTCATATATACCAATATAGTTGTCGGCAATATGCATCCCCAATTGAAAGAACGACTAATTACCTAGGATTGTGTAGACTTGGCACAGCTGGCGGCTAAAGCAATTACAGTGGAGCAGTTTATAAAGAAAAGGGAATAGCGCTGCGCACAAAGAGGCATAAGGAACCCTCAGGCTATATATCTATGCTAGCTAAAGAGTTAGAAGAGTCGTCAGAAGAGGATTTGGTGGCTGAGTAGATGGCAGTTGAACTGCTCAAGGGAAAGCCTTACTCTTGCCTTACTTTGAGGCCATCAAAAGGTAAGGAGACTAAGAGAGAAAGAGCCTTATTTGTTTGATATCTCTAGGGATGATTAAATATTTGACTATTTGGTGAAGTATCAACAGATCAAGTTCCCTACAAGGTAGAAGATTCCCTCGGCGGATGAAATAAAGAACAAGAGATACTGTAAGTGGTATAATGCTTACAGCTATTTTATGGCTAATTGTTTGATCTTCTGTAACACTATGTAGAGGGCACTGAAGGAAAGATGGCTTAAGTTAGCCGAGAAAGGGGGAGACATAAAGATTGATATTGATTCTTTTCTGGTAGCTAATGTGCACATGGTATTAGCTGCTACTACTAGATGAAGACAAATGCTGCCTCACAAACTTGAGGGGCATCTCATATACTGGTGTCAGCCAAAAGGAGTCCAGCTAGAAGAGGAAAGTACTCCAAGGAAATCTATGTTTTGGTGGCTACAATATTCTTAGCCGAGTCATAGGTGTTAGCCGCTATAGCCTATGGCGACCTCCCGATGCCCCCCTGTGGAGTATATGGTGCATTAGTATCCTATACTCAATTCCACTGGCCTTCAAAGTTCAGGATACCTACAATATTCTCAAGACCTAGAAAAGCAAGATTATTATCTATGGACTGTTCTTGAGTGGTTTTCTCCACTAACATGGTGGATACATGATTTAAAAAAGATCATTGATTTTGTAGATTTCAAAGGATATTTAGATGATATGATTGCAAAGATGACATCAATTGTTATTCTCCACCATCCTTATTTCTAAGACTTCAATAAGAACATATGGTCAAGGAATGAGGCGTACTTTTGGCAAACTTTTGAAACTATCCTTTGGATCAAAGTTATGCAATTCAATTGTCACATCACCTACATGAAATCAATGGTTATCTTCTATTTCTGCTTAGCTCATCACAAACATAAAAAAAACCTCTATTTAACTGACAAGACTCATCCCAGTCTATCGGTCCAAGACACTGAGATGCTCACAATAAAAGAAGAGTTTGCTCCATACTTTGAAAATTCCTAAGATCCAAATGTAGAGATAATGGACGCAATAATGTACGAAAATACAAAACAAGATGAGACAGGACAACCATGGTGATATATCATGTATGGAAGCGTCACATTTGAAGAATGACAACAATTCAATCTCACAGCTAGCCAGAATTCAAGATAAGCCTTATCTTGAACAGTAGCGTGTCGGGGATCACTTTAAAACCTTTGTCTTATCCCAAGTGTTTGTAAAATAAAGTTGCTTTAGTAAAGTGTGTCAGAAATCTCTTTAAGACTCGCGTGTCTATATCACTTTAGTTTGTTGTATTCAGTAAATCGATCAGATAAGATTTGTTTTATTAAAGTCTGTAATAGTGTGTAAAAATCATGGCAAATCATGATGTAACCCATGACATTTTCAAAAGTTATCAAGACATTCCTTTCTTGTATAAATAGAGAGAAGAGTCTCAATTGTAAATCATTGAGTGGAATAATATCCCAGTTTGTATAATTTTATAAGTTCCTTCTAAGTTTTATCTCTTCTCTTTGAAAACCTAGTATAATGTTTCAATCATAATCTCCTCTCCTGAGAAGTAAGTATGCTCTACACTTGCCTTTTTAAGGGATTCTGTGTATCAAAAAGTTTTTGACTGCTAAACCATGAACTATATACGATCCTCTTATCTTTAGGAATACAATTGATGCTAGTCATAAAAGTGAGTCTTGATACTATGGGATGCTTGAATAAGACTTATAAGATGATAGCTTGATGTATCCTTATGGATATAGGGGCTCTTGGCTTGACATAGTATGTAAATAAATAAAAATAAATAAAATAATCATAAAAAATTTAAGAATATAAAATAATAATATCAATATCTTAGAATAACAAAAAATCACTTTTGTAATATATTGATTGTATGTATTTACTGTTTATTTATTAGACATGTTATTAAAAAATTTTCATCAGTTAGATTATTTAAGACCAACAATTAATTTTATTAAATGTATTTAATTCAATAAATTGATTTCAACTTTTTGTTGAATGCAAGGTATCTCTGCCTGAAAGAGACTAATCTTTTGAAGTATTAAAATTAATTTATTGGTTTAAATATATTTCTAGTCCCTATAATATACTCGTTTTATGCTTTTAGTTCTTATATATATATATATATATATATATATATATATATATATATTTTATGATTTTGGTCCCTATAAAATTTTGTTTTATGGTTTTAATCCTTAATGGTGTTTTTTTTAGTCCTTTTAAAATTGTAAACTTTTGATATTGGTCCCTCTTATATTAGAAGAAATTCATTTTAGTCCATATTATTTAAGAAATATTAAGTATGTTGTCCAATAGATGGTTGACATGTCATAAGTGAATAGTGACAAGGACTAAAATTGTAAAATAAAATTTTATAGGAATTAAAATTATAAGAAAAATTTTATAGGGACTAAGTATAAAATGAGTATATTATAGGGACTAGAAACATATATAAACCTAATTTATAAGATTGATCTTTCCTAACATATATTATTCTATACACACGGGCTTGAAAATTGAACCTTGAGCACATGTTTAAGAGGCATAATTATCTTCCAACTTTTAATCGATGAATTTTACCTAAAAAATAATTTTTAAACTTTTAACTAATTTTTTAGATTTTATTTAACATATTAATAATTTAAATAGAGCTAATACAACTGATGGATTTGCCTACTGTATATACCAGCTAAGAATATTAAATGGCAAAGCGGCATGTTAATTAATAACTTATAATTATATATTTCTATTATTTATGAATTAATTTTAAATTATAATTTAAGATTTGGCAGTTAGATATGAATAAAAATTAAAACTTGATTTGAATTAAAATATTTAGTTGTTTTATATATTCACTTATTCAATACTAAACTTATAAAATTATTTAGTTTTAGATTTTGAAATACTTGGTCGAATGTTTTTGATATTGTAAAAAATAACTTAATAAATAAAGATAGAGTAAATTACACTGACACCTCCTGAGTTTTTTCAGATTGCATATAGTTTCCTACTTTTTTAACGTTTACAACAACCTCTCTAATAGGAGTACACGATGTAATATTTTTCAAACAATTAAGGAGGGTTAGTGTAATGCATAAATGATATTAGTGTAATGTTTTTCAAACAATTAAGAGAGTTAATATAGAGATAGAAAAAGGAGGAGTACCGTATACAATCTAAAAATATTTTAGGGGGTGTCAGTGTAATTTACTCATAAAGATATTAAGATGCATTTGTTAAAACCAATGGGTAACATTACTAACTTGTAACATATTATATATTAATTAATGAGTGCTAACAAAACACTTTCTAACACACTTTATTATTAGTTGAAATTTATTAGAAACTATAAAATCATGAGGGAGAGTCATTAAATAAGATGTGAGACCCACAATTTTTCACAATTTTTCAGAAATTTTAACCAATAAAAGAGATTGGGATCACAAGAGTGTGCTAGAAAGTGTGTTACTAGCATTTCTTATTAATTAATATATCGGCAAAACAACTCTCAATGTTATATTTAGAATTTAATGGGTATGCACTGTCAGTGTAAAAACTTTTACACTATCAGCCAATCAAAAATCACCGTTAGTATGATTTTAAGATAGTTATTATAAGGATTTTTCTATCTTGTGCAACCTTGCACAAGTTAAGGTGTATTAATTATCCACTCTCAATCACATTTGATTTTCTAATTAATTATGAATCTTTGAAAAAACCAATTATCTCACTCTTATTTATTTTATAGACTCACCTTTATGTAATCTCTCTCTTTTCACCAAAAATAAACTATTTTACCCTTCTCCTTACAACAAAACTCTCTGTATAGTTGTAAAAAAAATTAAAAAGACTCTCTGCAACAAGACTCTCCATTGCACAGCAACAAAACTCTCTCTTCCCACCAAAAATAAACATTTTTATTTTTTACCCTTCTCCTTACAACAAAACTCTCCCTGCAGTTATAAAACAAAAAAAATTAAAAAGATTCTCTGCAACAAGACTCTCCATTGCACAACAACAAAAGTCTAAAGATTTGCGGTTCTTTAAATAAGAGTGAGATAATTGTTTTTTTTCAAAGATTTATAATTAATTAGAGAATCAAAAGTAGTTGAGAGTGGATAATTAATATACCTTAACCTGTTGCACAGGATAAAAAAAATCTTTATTATAAAAGTTAATAAATATACCATACATGATAATTTGTAATTGGATAAAAGTGTAAAACTGATATTATCAATGTATAACTTAGCAGTAATATTAACATTTTAAATTCTTTTAAGATAAAAATATAAAGGTTTAAATATGTTTTTAGTCCCTATAAAATATTATTTTTTTTGGTTTTGGTCCCTACAATATTATTTTTTAAAATGGTCATCATAAAATTCTTTTGTTTGATTTTGGTCCCTGTTATTTTATTTTAATTCTTGTAACATATTTATTTTGTTCCTATAATATTTTGTTCATTTTTACTGAGTTTCTTTGAAATTTTTTGATAGAAACTAAAAGTAAATTATTTACATATTACATGAATAAAAACGAAAAAATAAATATATTACAAGACTAAAATAAAATAACAGAGACCAAAATTAAAAAAAGAAATTTTACGAAAACTGTTTTAAAAAAAATAATTTTATAAAAACTAAAATAAAAAAAATAATATATTACAGAACTAAAAATATATTTAAGTCAAGTATAAATATATAAAATCTAGTTGCAACTTCCTATAGCAATGTATTTTGGAGAAATTTAACACGTATCCATGCAAATATGGAAAGAGAAACAACCGAAAATGCTTGCATGGATGATAGACCCATGACTTTTAAGCTCTTACTAACCATATCCGTGAAACAGCATTGAGGTATGTGTGCGCCTTCCTTTGCGTATCGGTGGACAGTGAAGACAAAAAGGAAAAACGATTCGTGGTCTTCGTCCCAGACTGCAATCACTACTGCATGCGGACATTGTTTGTTTGCACCAAAAAGTGTAATTGGCAAAGACAATAATAAAGTGGCTCCTAAGAAAAGTCTCCGTTTTGTTTTGTCCTTTTTTTATTTTTATTTTTTTTTATTTTTATGTCAGAGCCTTTTCCTTTCAATTTGTATATCTTTTATTTGTTTTTCATTTATTACCTTTTTTTATCTATTCTGCTTTTTTTTTTGGTTTCCTTGTCATGATTAATTATTTTAACGTCTTTTGTTTTTTTTAATAGAAAAAAGGATAAATAAAATGAATAAAAGGACTTTTTAATTTTTTTAATTCTCCATTTCTCAATTGATACAAAAGGGAAAAATTCAAGCAAATACAATGTGTAATTTGATAATTTATTTTTTAACCTATTTTTACCAATTTCTTGGTGAAGTTTAGCGAAAAAATTATTTAACTTACTTTGATAAGTTTCTTTGTCAAATTTATAATATAACTCTTATAAGTTAAATTTAACTTATTTTGATAAGCTTTCAATAAGTCTATCAAACAAAAATTATTTAACTTTGATAATTTTTTTGGTGAAATTTATATCATAAATTCTTATGTCATAATTAATAATCGTTTAATTAAGTTGTTTACCCAAATAGTTTATTTATGTTGCTCATTAAACATATCTTCTTGTGTCATGTATGAGTCATGTTCGATAATATTTTGAAAGTTAGATGTATTATAGACTTTATATATCCTAGTAAGACTAATCTTAAATAAAATTTGTGAAATGAGTTGAACAATTTAAACCATGCAAGAAATTGTGCCTATTATGTTAATGAAGAGAGTTTTAGATAATCATGTGTTAAATGCAAGTCCACTAGTTTTTATTTGCACAAATTCATGTCCAATTATTATATTTGGACCAAACATGATGAAGTAGAGCCACAAGTAAACTCTAGTTACAACTTTTTAGGTCTTTTAACCAATAATGTGCCATCAGGTCTACAAAAATATGTTGTGTTTATGTAAAATATGGTATGTAATACTCTTATGATGAATGAGTGGGGTTATGTAAATATAACTAATATTAAATATATAGCTTTTTAATGAGAAAATTTAAAGGTTTATAAATTATTTCTTAAAACTAATAAATTATTATATGAGAAAGATACAAATTTGAAACTGACAATGTATGTGAGATTTTTAGTATGCAAATCAAATTGAAATGTTTAAAAAAATATAGAATTTTTTAAAATTACTTTAGAATCTTGTAAAAGATTGCTTAGCAAAAAATTATTACTATACAAAGAAGTTGGTGTTAAAAATAAAACTGAAGCCTGAGAAAATTATTTGTAATTTATGAAATAACCATAATGCTAGAATTTTCATTTGTTTTTATTACTATTATTATTATTATTATTATTATATCAAACATTAACGATAAAAAAATTATGCACAACATCTAAAACGGAAGATAATGATCTCGTTATCAAAAAAGAAAAAAGAAGAAAGGTAATGATCTCGGACTTAGAACCGATATTCGCTTCATCGCTTGCATAATAAAAGAACATTAATTAAATTTGCCAAAAGCTTCAGAAAAACCAATAGTCCCTTGCCCAAAACAGTATTTTGAGACTGACGGTCATACAATGTTCCCATTTGGATAATTTTTCTGCAGAAGACTTTAACCTTTGATTTCTTGAAAGAAAAGAAACGGAAAAAAAGAGAGAACAATATATAAAGTTTAAATAATAATATAAAAATTACTTTTATTTTAAAAATTTATTTATTTGTTTCTTTATCAAATAAAAAATACATTACTATTTACGTTTTTCTCAATATTTTCTTTTCTATCTACCCTCAACAAAATAACAATCTTCTGTGTATTTGTGATGTGACTAGTAGGTTCTGCTGATGCAGGCTGATGCTTTTAGCCTTATAGATATTAGGGTGTTTTTTTTTTTTCTTTTGCTTTTTAAGTTCCGTTGCTGTCATTTTCTGAATAAAAAAAATCGGATAAAGATTAACGTACACCAGATGGGATGTACGGATGAAAGAAAGAAAAATATAAAAAAAATAAAACAAGAAAAAATAATAAATATGATTAATTATATAATAAAAAATTAAAAAAATAGAAAAAATAAGTAAAAATAAAATAAAAAATAAATATAAATATATAAAAATTCAAAAAAATTATAATCGTCGACCTTAAAAATAGGACAAATGAAAGAGAGATAAAAATAAAAATAATACATGTGATAGGGATATAAAATGTAAAAAGAAATAAAAATGGGATAAAAATGAAGTGTAAAAAGTAAAAAAATAAATTAATTTATTTTTGAAGCATTATATTTTTTTAACTAGTTTTTAAAATAATAAAATAATATAAATAGTCTTTAATAAAGTATACTAACTCAAAAATTGAATTGAATTAAACTATTTATTTAATTTTATTACTTTAAAAATTATATAAAAAATAATATTTTAAAGAATAAATTAATAGTTTATTCAAAATAAAATTTAAGTTTCCAAATACTCGTCGAGAGCTCCAGTCTCCGAAAAAAAGGTATGGAAGTTTCGTTTCAATGGCTTTTCATCTTATATTCTTCTTCACACTTTTTCTGTTGCTTGTGACTTTCTGGATAACATCTCTTCTACTTCTAGGCCTACAAAGGCTTACCGGGTATGAAAATTTTCGTTTTCATGACTTTACATTTTGTTCTCGTTCTTGTTTTTGTTCTACTACTTGGCTTCTTTTTTTTTTTTTTTTTTGAGGCTATTCTTAGCTTCTTCTTGTTATTATTATTGTTATTGCCTAGTCTCTTTTTTTTTTTTTTTTTTTGAGGCTATTCTTAGCTTCTTCTTGTTATTATTATTGTTATTGCCTAGTCTTTTTTTTTTTTTTTTCATTTTTTGATTATTTACACATCTTAGTTTCTACATTTTGAACCCTTCTTTTGGAATAACATCATTTCCAACTTTCATCATTTAAATGCCTACAATATATGCTTTAATGGGGTTTCATTATTTTTTTTTAATATATTTTTAGGAGGGTATGTGGGTGTGAATGTGATTTTTATTAATATTATTTATTTACACCGTGTGGTTTCTATGTTGTAAACTCTTATTGTTTCACAAGTCATGGTACCGTTGATGGATGTTGCTGATACATACTCCTAATTTTGGGTAAATTGGGTGTTTAGAAATGGATGCTTCAAAATCCTTTGGGAGAAGGCATGAAGAATGGTGCCCTGCCCCGTCATCCATCATTTGTCATGATGAGCATGTTAGTTCATTCTCTTCATCTAGCAAGAAAGGGAAGGAAGTCTCTGTGAAACACAGGAAGGTGAAACAAGCATTGGTGACATATAGGAACTTGTTTTGCAAACTAATGCATCAGTACAAAGCAGACCAGCCTGGGAATTTGAAAGCAAAAACAAAAGTTCTGATGGAAGCAGCGATGGTGATGAAAAGAGAGCATCAATGGGAGAACACTCAAAAGCGTGTGGGACATGTATTAGGAATTGAAGTTGGTGACCGGTTTCAATATAGAGCTGAAGTCAATGTTATTGGCCTCCATCGGCAGTTTTCGAGTGGCATTGACTATATGGGAGTGGGCAGGAAGTCGTTGGCCACGAGCATTGTTGCAACCAATCGCTATGATAATGCTAGGAAATCTAGTGGTACCTTGGTTTACATAGGTCATGGAGCAAATCCTAATGTAAGGAGTAATGTTTCACTTCACGATCAAAAGTTGGAAGGAGGAAATCTGGCTTTGAAGAATAGCAGGGATGCTAAAAGTCCTGTGAGGGTTATATTGAAGGTTTGTGGAAAATCTGATGGTATGGACAATTGCTCATTTGTTTATGATGGCTTGTATTTAGTGGATAAGATGACAGAAGAAAGAGGAAAATTTGGAAAGCTTGTGTTCAAGTTTACACTGATTAGAACTTTAGAACAACCCCAAACTTGTGTTGCCCTTAAGGATGATGTTATGAACAATGGTGACAATTTAGGGCAATTTGCAAGTTTTACTCCAAGAAAGAGACATAAATCTAGAGGTTGTGTAGTCCAAAAGAATGTTGTTCGTATAAATGATGTCTCAGAGGGAAAAGAAAAGTTCCCTATTCGACTGGTGACCTCAATAGATTGTGTTCAGATACTCACATCCTTTCATTACATAGTCAATAACATTTATTCCGGGATGTTCAAGCAGCCAATTCTATGTGGTTGTGATTGTGCAGATGGATGTGTGAACCGTGAGCAATGTGCTTGCATCGTTAAAAATGGTGGGAGAATGCCATATGATTATAACAAAAGACTTGCTTCTCCCATGGAATCATCCCTTATATATGAGTGTGGCCCTTCTTGCAAGTGCTCCTCTTCTTGCATCAACCGAGTAAGTCAGCATGGTATTCAGTTCCAACTAGAAATCTTCATGACAGAATTGAAAGGTTGGGGTGTTAGAACACGCTCTTTCATTCCCTCTGGAAGCTTTGTATGTGAGTACATTGGAGAAGTCCGTAACAAGAGAGAAGCTGGATCGAGGCTAGATGTTAATGACTATATATTTCACATGGGTATGTTCATGATGGATACCTTCTTGTGTTTGGAGCTTAGACTAAATTTAACAGTTGCAGTATGCTTTTGCAGATGTTCGCAAGGACTTCATTGATGCAACAAGATGTGGAAACATTGGAAGATTTATAAATCATAGTTGTTCTCCAAATCTCCATGTCAAAGATATTTTGTATGATCACAATGACAAGAATCTTCCACACAAAATGCTGTTTGCTGTAAAGGACATACCTGCTAGTAGAGAGCTGAGTTATGATTATAATTCCTCCAAGGGAAAATTTATCAAGTTTAGGAGTAATAGTTGCTACTGTGGATTGCCGGAATGCAATGGACAGATCTACATTTAAAGGTATAAATTTTAAATTGTTTGAATATTAGGTGCTACTTTATACTTATTGTCTTGGTGTGGCTTAGGACAGTTTATTGCATTGTGAAGATAATTTAGTTAGACACTATATTATACGTACACAAATCATTATTTGATATATATATATATATAAGGTGGGGCTGATTATTTTAAGGATGCACATATCTTTAAGAATACCTTCACAAGTGTCGAATAGTGTTAATAGGGTGTCATTGATAAACATACTAACTAAAATTAAGGTAGTTTTACTTACACTAGGATAACAAATATGAAGGTTGGTTGATGATTTCTTCTCATACAAAGTTGTCATTGACTCTTGTATAGTGATAGTAATGGTTCAATTATCTTGACACTTACACATAATCTTAATTGTTTTTCAGTGCAACAAAATGACCCGAGCTGACTGAGGAATTTGGAATCTTAAAATTAAAGTCTAGCAAACTTGTTTTGTTATCGTCACATTTTGAAGGGCAAATACCTTGAATAGCAGTTACTAATTATTAGGACTGATATGGGTTGGGTATATATTATGAGAGGGTCTTTTATTAGATTAGTTTAATCTTTTATAAGGATTGATTTAATCCTTGTGTTAAGACTTTTTAGCAAGATATGATGACATACATATATGTAAAAATCATTTTCCGATCGGCTAGTATTCACCTTTTCAATATTGTCAATAGTTAAGTGTTGTATGATAGCCATAATTACCAGTTAAAGATGTTTTAGCGATAGCATTACCCATACAATCCATGTTTATATGTTGCTAGTTTTTTTATTTTAAATTATTTTCTTATTTTTTAGAATATAATTTTATAATATTTATTAGTAATTTTATTGGAATTCATGAATCATGATGATTATAATAAAATATGAAGCTATGATTGGAATTCTACGGCACAAAAGTTCTCAAAGGATTTATTTGGAAGAATAAAAATAAAAGAAAGAGGAGGTAGCAACTTGCAATTTATCCGTCAAGATGTACTAAAAATCTTGAAAGGCAAAGTTTCAATTATAAGAAAATGAGCTACTTCTAAAAGGGTCAAACTTATCCACAAAAGTTCAAACAACAATTGTTTTGGGGAGGAGTGTTAGAAACACATTTTCTAAAACACTCTTTTTAGCATACATTTTATTATTTTTTGAAATTTATTAAAAATTATAAAATCATAACAGAGTTGTTAAATAAGATGTGAGATTTACAAATTTTTGTAATTTTCAAGAAATTTTAACCAATAAGAGAGAGTATGTTCAAAAAAGTGTGTTAGATATTGTGATTAGCATTTCTCTTGTTTAGAGATAATAACCGTATGAAGAAAAAATATCAATGTACATCCCATTTTTGGGTAGTATGAGTGAAAAGAAGAGAGATAAAGAGAAAAATAAAGAAAGAGAAAAAAATAATAGATATAATAGATGATGTAATAAAAAATAAAGAGAAAGTTAAGAAAAAGAAGAAGATAAAAGTGAGCTGGAAGAGAAAGTAGATATGTGATAATTACTTCCTGAAGAATATTGCCGTTTGTGTAGAATAGTAACGAAAACAAATAAATGACCTTGACGGTATCCTCGGTCTACGTTGGACTTGAATCACAATATAGGAAAGAATGTGAAAGAGAAATCAAATGGACACTCGGTTTATAAAATAAATGACTTGAGTTTAAGTTGAAAATTTCATTGGTTTAAATATTTTTAAAAAATAATTTTAAAACATATAAAAAATATTAGGTTTTTTAGAATTTTTTTATAAAAAATAGAATCTATTATTTTGTTACTATTATAAAAAGTACTTTTTATTTTTAAAAGTTAGTAATTACATTTTTTTTAGAAACTACTTAAAACAATTTCTCAAAATAATTAAAAATCTGATTTTTTTTAATTATTTTTTTCACAAGAGTGCTTTTTCGTGGAAAAAAAATAAAACAAATGGGCTCTAAGCTTAATAATTGAAAGAGCTAAACTATAGGCAAGTATAATTTCATTTATTTAGTTCATGAGCTAACATACATACACACAATATATATATATATAAAAGATGTGTTTCAATTAAAGAGCTTATATTTGAACTTATCTTATGACATAAATACTATGTAAGAGAGAATTTATGATATGTTTATAAGATGTTTTGAACTTGTTTCAATAAGTTTTCAAAGATAGCTAATAGAAACAGTTTAATCCTATTTATTCTTTAATTATAGAAAACATTTTATATGTAAACACTTACATATGATAAGTAATAAGTGCTTAATTAAACTATTTATCTAAATTAAACACAATTTTTTTGGTGCTCCATGAGAGGCAACCTTGCTTGAGCCGGACATGACTATTATGAAAGACAAAATTCTCCTTTTGAGTATTTAATGCAACTACATATTTAGAACTTGAAATTAAGATTACTGATTAAGTTGGAACAATCTTACTTCAATTGATCTACATGTTTGGTGCTAAACACACGTTTTGGTAATTTTAATTGAAAATTTTAACAGTTAAAATTTAATTATTACCAAACTAATTTTTCATTTTTATCATGTTTTAGAATTTTCAACTAGAAACCTTCGATTACTAACTCATGAATTACCATTTCCGACTATCTCTTTCCATTAATAAAGTTATTGATAATCATGATTATAAACACTTGTTGGTGCCATCATGTAAGTATTTATTGAGTTCACCGTTATAAGTATTATATGTTAATTGTATTTGTAAATAAATCCCTATCTCGATCTAAAATATAGGTGTTTACTACTTGTGAATAATTGGGAGCGATGGTATGGGTAATCGTGCCATGTATCTAACCTTGTTACATTACTAACCATTTTAAGGTAACTTATGACATCGTATGACAAGATGTCTATTATGTCATCCTTAAGAAATGATAAAGAGTTCTTAAAAAAAATAAAATTTGGAAACTGAAATTAACAAAAAATTAATCGACAAAAAAAAATGAAGTCATTTTTATAAGGATTAAAAAACAAATTATTTAGATCACAATTGAATTAAAAAACAACTAAGACTGACCTAATGTATATTTAGATATAAAGCGAACTCTGACATAAGAACTTAAATTAATTAAAATAATTTGTTTAAATTTCTTATAAATTTATTTGAATTTTATCTTTTGAATAAGACTAGTTTAACAAATATTTAATTTGAAAATGAATTATAAAATGATATTTTTAAAACTAATTAAAATAAGATAAGAAACCTATTTTTCGGTGATGAAGGGCTATTTTTCAAGAGAACGGTCATAATAATATGAAGAATCTATTTTTTAAGAGAAAAATTATTTCATGCAGCTATGTGAGCTTGGTGGATGGAAGATAATGGATAAAGTTTATACAAAATGTAATAATACTTGTGTTCATATTTTTATTTTTAAAAAATATTTTTTTAACTTATTTATGTCTGAGTAACAATTTTAGTGTTTATTTTTGTAGCTTATGTGTACTTAGATATGCTCAAGCATTTAATTTAAGTACACTAATAGTGTCAATATTTTTTGTATTATCATCTAATCACATATTTTTATGTATGGTAAAATTGTTGACTTTGATAATAATTACTTTAAAAATCATATTCATAGTGATTTCTATTTGATTGGCAGTGTAAAAATCTTCATACTGATAATGCATAAAAATTAAACTTCACACTTAAACTAGTATGAAAAAAACTTCACACTTAAACTCCTTATTCACACTTTAAATAAACAAAAGTGTTATTTTGTATTTTAATTATAAAACATATCATCAAAGAAAATATTCAACTAAACTTAAATCCATAGTATATAATAAATTATTTACAAATCATAATATACATCTAGTATCTAGTATTTGTAACAAAAAAATTAGTGTAAATAAATTCAAATCTAACATAACAAACTTATGAAATAACTATTTTATAAACTTGAAAGCGTGTCTTTGGGAAACCATTCTTTCGAATGTAATTGGCGTTCAACTCAACGATAGAGAAGAGTTGCTTCTCAATTTTCTCCATGGAAAAGTGTGAACATCCATTTTAAGTGTTCAAAATGGTAATCCAGACACACTAGAAATCTAATACTTGAACACTCCAAGATATGTGAAAAACTCATATATTGATGCTGAATTAGTTATATATAATAATACCTTTTCGTGTCAAAATAACATCAATAGTTTTTTTATTATATAGTAATGATTTGAATAATACTTGTTATTTGTAGTAATTTGTATCTTTATATATAAAAGGTAAAAGTAAGTCTGAATGAAACCCTAGGGTAACAATTTGCCCTAGCACCAATGTTTCTTGCCCATATGAGGGGCTTTTTTGTAAATTTGTCAATAGTTCTGAAAGACTGGAACCTTTCTTCTCCCATTTAGACTATCGAAAGAGCATCTGCAATGGGCGGGCGGTGCTTATCAACTTTTTCTTATTAAGCACTGGTGCTTAATAAGGCACTCCCATTGGAGCTTGTGCTTATTTAGCACCCTTCAAGTATGAGGTGCTTAAATAAGCACCGATTCTTATATATTTTGTTTGCTCAATAATATTAAAAAAAAGTGATAATAAGAATTGATGTGATAAAATGTAAGGATGGTGGGTTATTTGTGGGACCTATTTAGTAAAACTTTTAGAAGTGTTGGGTTGGAGAGAAGGGTTGTTTAAATTATAAAAAATAAAAATAAATGATGTATAATGATGGGACCCATTTAAGATGTGTAAAAAATAAAAAAGAGAGGTGTAGGTTGGAGATGCTCTAACTCTCCTACTTCTCCCACTAATTTCGTCTATTATTCTCCTTTTTTTTTTTTTATAAAAACACGAAGCTTAAGTGTGTATAACTCAGGAAGGAAATCTGACATACCATCTTCTTCTCCCATTGATTGAAATTGTCGTCAATTTCATTCTTTTTCCTAAAATTTCATCTCTTCTCTTCCTTCTTTGTCCAAAAAGGTGAAGCTTCTATTTGACATTTAGTTCTCTTATGCCTAGCTTAATAGTTGAGGTAGTTTATTGTTTTGTATCCGATTTTCTCTTTTAGAAAATTTTATTTGTATGTGAAGTGAAAATCTTTGTCTTAATTAAATACAATCATTTTGCCCCTAATAAGTTTGTTAAAATAAGCGCTAATTGTTTTGAAAATTAGTCTTTTGTGAATAGAGGGATGCAAAAAATGGCCTTGAAGCAAAATTATTTATATATTATATGAGCGGATTTCTTTTTCCACCCTTTAATGCTTTCAAGAAAATCAGAATGGGAAGTTTGGAGTTATAGTATAATATGGTTATAATGTCTACCCTTTCTTTGCTTCTTACTATTATTTCCTTTTCGTCATAGATAAAATTGGCTATTGAGGATATGAAGTACAGAGAAAATGAGTTCAAGGTTTGTTGTTATTCTACAGGAATTATAAGCTGAGATATGTTTATTGTTTTGTCTTTGATTTTTTATTTTAGAAATCTTTATTTGTCTGTGAAGTGAAAAAATATGTCTTAATCATTCAACCATTTTGTTCCCAAAAGTTTATTACAATAGTGGTTTATTGTTTTGAAGATAAATCTTTTGCGAATAGACAGATGCAAAAAATGGCCCTGAAGCATAATTATAGGGTGGAAAGTCTTATATGCACATCTTTATTGTTTTGACCCCTTAATGCTTAAAGAAAATGAGAATGAGAAGTTTTGATCTATAGTATGCTAATATGGTATCTTAATATGTTCTACCATTAAATCATGGTTGCTCCAATAGATGTCTTCTTTACTTAAAGTCATTGCTTTGGTAGAGAAGAAATCTGATCACAACTTTCCACCTTAATTTCTTTAATGTTTTACTTAAATCTAGATTTCCACCCATAACTTAAATCCCTTAGGTAGCCATTTACTTTTAATTGCAAATTCGTTCTTGCTCTTTGATATTTTGATTGCAAAATAAAACCTGAGCTATTTGCTTGGTCTATTGCATACTTAAGCAAGAATGAGTCATGATATTATTTTTGTGATGCTATATTTTGGTTTGTTCACCTATGTTTAATCTATGATGGGATTTAAATAGAAAGTGCTTAAATTTCTTAATTAAAGAGGGAAAAAAAACTCCAAATTGAAAGCATGAAATATCTGCCGACAATAGAATACCTAAAAGACCATACTTAAATTTAGCATTTAGTGATGATGATCAAAGAGGATCAATATTTCATATTGATTAGTCTATTCCTCTATGTGCTTTTATTTTCTCTTTTTAGCTCCAACATCGATTGTAATGAATAGTAGTCATTCATTAAGTAATGAATATGAAAATATTTTTACACAGGTTTTATATAATATTTAATCCATTCTGAAAATATTTAATGCAATTCAAAGATATTAATTCATTGATTAAGTAATGAATATGAAAATATTTTTTTCTCAACAGACAAAAATCAAGGCTTGAATATGTCAAAGCAATGTAGCCACATGTAGAGGGAGTTGTAGCTTTATGAAGGAGTTGTAGCTTAAGGATTGATATCATACAATTGAACAGAAGAAAAAATTAGTTTTTATTCTTTTGAATACAAAGGCAAACACCTCTTAAGGTCTTGAAGTTCTAAATTGATTCCCTATTTCTCAAATCAAGTTTTGCTAAAAGTTAAAGCCTTATTTAGAGTTTGATAAGGACAAGGCCAATGTTTCAATTTGCTTTTATCTAGAGAAATGACTAAAATATATGCGAACATAGAGCCCAAGGAGAGCTACTGTGATATTTATTGTTTTTCTTTCTTTCATTGTTTAGGACACAAACATCATAGACCAGATTGATTGAGATGTAGAGGTTACCCATCAATATATGCACTTCTTCTGTGGTGATTCTCAAATTGCAAAATCTAATCAAGTTGTTCCTTTATTTCTTTTGTATTTCATACAAACTTAGTAACTCAGTCTTTTTGAAAGTAGGAGATATTGCTATGTTTGAAATCGGGCCAAAACCTAATGGAAATGCATATATTAGTGTGTTTTTAGAATATTTCTTAGTGTTATTTTTAAGAAATTAATTGCCAATTTTAATATTTTTTTCAACAAATGATATTTAAATTTCTTTGAAATTTTCAATTTTAACATGTTCTAGTGCTCCATTTCATAAATAAACATACTTTTGATCGCTAAATTACCGAACTCGAGTTTGGTACTTGAATCTAGGAGTCCCTATGGAATAGATACTGTACTAGAAAGGTACAAATATTATTGGCAACTATGAAATATGTATAGAAGTCTACAATTTTACTGGTCACAAATGTAAATTTAACAACAGCCAAAACATAAATCTAAAAAGCATATAGATAATAGGGTAAATCATATACTTAATTAAATAAGATTGATCAAAGGATATCTATCTCTGCATGAAGTAAGTCTCACAAGCCATGCTCTTTGGAACATTAGATTCCTCAGCTTGAACATGATCAAAGAGGTTAAATAATTTCTGGCCATTAAAAAACTATGCTTTTGATTGCTGCTATTTTCAGATACCAGCTACAACAATTTGAAACTTGAGATGGCGTAAAGTTGACCCAAAAGTTATCAGAAAATTTATCTTTTACGTCTGTATCTATTAATAAAAACTTACATATATGTGAATATTGTTAGAAATAATTCTTTAAAGACATGCTTTATTTAATCTTTAATTTAAGAAAACTTTAGGCAAAAATGATATAATCATAAAAGCATGCATATATCAAGAATAACCTGTTCTTGTCCACATAGGATCTACATCATAATAGATTACTAAGGATAGGATAAATATTTGGATCCATAGTCGATTCTTGATCTAAGCTTTTTTACAGAATATTTGCAGTAATCAATCACAAACACGAACAGAGAGAGTCAATAGCTTTATGGCTCTTCCTTAACCAAATCTCTTGAGTTTCCGATAGAACCTTAGCCTCTCTTCAAATGGAGAGAAGGGAGTATGAGTTTTTTGTGATTCGGTATATTGGAGACCATAACCTTCTTATAGTGTGTTAACCTAATAGGGTTCCCATTATTTCCTAATAGGCTAACACTGACATATGCTTATTTAAATCCATATCATCTTATTTAGAAGTCTAATGGGCTCACTTAATTTGATTACATAAAATATAGTCCACTAATGATAAATAGCTAATATAATTGTCTTATAATATTAGCCTATATTAATTATTAGAATATAAAATTCCAACAAATATTTCAAATCAAGTTTTTTGCAAAAGTTTAAGTGTTTCAAGTGTGTGTTAGTAGTTGGATAGAGTTAGTAGTTGGATAATACTCATAGATTCCAACAGGGAGAACTTTATTATCACGAGTTAGTGATTTTAAGGTTGAAAGGGAAAAATGCTATTTGCAGCAGCTGAAGTAGAGCTACACAAGTTTTCACATTAAGATTAAATCTCCCCTGCTTCAAGCTAAAAACGGAGATTCAATTGATAAATAAATTAGAATGTGTTATGTTAATTGTGAAAAATATAACAAGACATGTATTTTGCATTACAATGGTGCGCAATACACTGATATTGTTAGGTTCTAAATTGTTAATTAAAAAAAAATATTTTCTTTCTTAATTTATATTTTATTTGCTGCTGCATACTGCCCAAAGAGAGAGCCCAAAGTAGAGTGACATGATGTTGCACATATTTGTATCTCATGCACACAATAAATTCTCTCTCTATTTCTCAATAAGTAGCAAACCTTCGACAATATGACATATCAAAAGGCTTTGCAGAGAGTACCAAGATTATTTTTATGTAATAGAATCTAAGTAGTTTTACTTTACCATGCAAACGAACCAAACATATATATATATATATCCATCAGACAAGCGGATTCACACCTTTTACAGTTAACACAGTCCTCTGTTCTTGAGACAGAAACAATTTGTTTAGCTTTACATCCGTTCTAAGTTATCATTTCTAATACATCTGTGAGACAATATATAACAAAAACCATTTTTAAAGTAAAGATGTAGAAAAATTAAAATTAACTCGATATTGTATCAATAAGTTTTCTCCTTTATAGAGTTTGTAAAGTAGAAAAAATGGGAATTTATTCAAAAAAATATTAGAAAATAATAATAATACATATTATTAATTAGTTATACACAATGATTACATTAAAAAGAAAGAAAAAAACTAGACTTGTTTTTGAATCTACATCTTTGGAAGAAGAAACAGTGCGAGAAGCTGGGTATGATGATATTGTTTTAGCCAAGACATGCTTGCATTCTTTTTAAGTCGGTTTTAACACGGAAGGAGCTACCAAAATGCTTATATGTTACATGTTAAATTGTTAACTTTTATTTTGATTTGACGTCAAATGTGTTTGATTCATCCGTGCCTATTATCCAGGGCAATCAGTGGGTCAAGTAACATGGTGTTAAATTTTCAATTCAATGTCTTTGATTTATAAACTGTTTAGTGTTTCTCAACGACAAATGAGCAAAATTGATTATATATCAGTGTAATTCTTTCCACTTATCAAGATCAAAATTTATTTGGACTTGAATTATTGACAAATTTTTAAAATAAATTAAGAATAGCATAATGTATAACTGCATAATGCAGTTTATTTCATCAGTGATATGTAAGAAAAAACTTCACTTAAATTATTTGAAAAAAAATAAAATTGATCGGATAAATTTTAACTAGGTAAAAGCAAATGTAATTTATTTTTTATGAAAAAATAATGTTAAAGAACTCATAATTTTTTATTTCAAAATGTGTCAAAATTCAAATAATTGGTTAATATATAAATATAGTTAGAGGCATGTGTATGATTCTTTGCCTTCCTTAATTTAGGGACAAAATATTAACTTAAAAATTTTAATTTTTCACATAAACTTTTGAAAATTTTAATTTTTCAGATAAACTATTTTGAATAATTTACAAGAGAATGTAAATACATAAGTAACTTATTGTTTTAACCTTTTATATTTTCCTTTTTAAAAGAGTTATTTTGACTCAATTTTCAAGTAATATGATAAGAAAATATTTTCTAGAACAACATTATGTAGTTATATATATCTTTAATAAAATTATTCTTATCGTGAGATATTGGCACCTCATTTGGTTTAATTTTTTTATACACGAGATTATAACTAAAATGTTTAGATGTCTAATTTTATAATTTAAGCTTAATTAATTTATACTTAATTACATTAAAGATTCAAATTAAATACTTATATTTGTTTGTATCTTCTCAATGCAAATTTTAATTATAAAAGCTTGATAATTTTGAGCAACTCATTATTCTTTTTCTTCTTATTCATTTTATTATATAACTGCTTAAAAGTAATAAAATGTAATTTTAAAAAAACTAATAATATTATTTTTATTCACACAACTGAAATATTTCTGTGCATCGACACGGATAGAAATACTAGTAATATTATTAAAATAATACAATTAATTATATATAATTGTGAACATCTAATTTTTTCTAAATAAACAAAATAAAAGCAAAAATGTAAAAATAAAATAAAATTGAACCCATAAAAAAAACCAACAAATTATTGAAAATTACACAAAAAAAATGATGAAACATACATTTGATAAATTAAAAAAGAACTCAAAAAAAATAAAAATACAAAAAATACAAAATATAATAAAATAAATAAAAAACATTCAGCTTTTTTTTTTTTTTTAATCCATCCATATTTCCTTGGGTTTGTTGTTCTGCATCTTTCCTTTTTAAGTTTAAGACAAACACACTTTTTACTCTTCAAGCAAGACTCAATAGTCACAATGAACATCGTCTTGCAGCTCACCTTTTCCCCGTAAAGTACCAAGCTGCACCTACTCTTGCATCTACAGGCCAAAAGAGCAGGCTTTTCAGCCCCAAAAGTGGATCTGGTCTTCATAGTCAAATCTTTCTTCTCAAAGATTCACGCAACACCATTCTTCGTTCATATAAACCATATTCACGATGCACTCGAAAAAAAAAAAGGGGTGACAGGGGTATAACCTCTGTTTTCTCAAGATATTCATATCATCAAAACACAGTTTTCTACATCCACAGGGCCGGGCCTTAGATTTTTTTGGGCCTAGAGTGAAACAGTATCTATGTATAAATTCATCTCCTAAAAGAAAAAAAAATACACACTATATGTATATTTTTTTGGCCTCAAGATATTATTCCTATATTATCTTTTATCATTTAATTTACATCCCATTTAAAAAAATTACACAAATATCTATGTATAAATTCACCTCCTAAAAGAAAAAAAATATACACACTATATGTATATTTTTTTGGGCCTCAAGATATTACTCCTATATTATTGTCTATCATTCAATTTACGTCTCATCTAAAAAAATTACATGCACACAAATATCTATGTATAAATTCACCTCCTAAAAGAAAAAAAATATACACACTATATGCATATTTTTTTGCGCCTCAAGATATTACTCCTATATTATTGTCTATCATTCAATTTACGTCTCATCTAAAAAAATTACATACACACAAATATCTATGTATAAATTCACCTCCTAAAAGAAAAAAAATATACACACTATATGTATATATAATTTTTTAATAATAATTTTATATAATTTTATTTTTTATAACTCCTCCATTTTTCTTTTCTTTTTATTCCTCTCTCCCTTTCTCAGTACATCTTTTATTACATCTTACATTTTCTCTCTTTCCTCTTCCTATCTCTTTTACCACTCAAGATGGATACACATTTCAAAAAGTATATAACCATTATTTCCAATAATTTTCTAGGTACCTTTTTTTAAAAAAATGTTTCTTAATAAAGAAGAAATTAAAATATTATTTCATTGTTTGAAACAGAGAATATATTATTCTTATTATTATTAGGTTAAAAATTAAATTATGCTTTAACAAAATTAGAGGGTCAACTATGCTTTTAAAACTTCAAACATGATATCTAAATATATAAAGATGCCCTATCATTGGAATTGTTTCCATGAATTTTAAAAACTAAATATCTTTTCTCCCACTACAACTAATCTAGTAACTTTTGTTTAATTTATATAATTTTAATTTTCATGATATGTGGTCAATTATTGTA
Source organism: Spatholobus suberectus (assembly GCA_004329165.1). NCBI lineage: Eukaryota > Viridiplantae > Streptophyta > Magnoliopsida > Fabales > Fabaceae > Spatholobus > Spatholobus suberectus. The sequence continues at coordinate 94,796 of QUWT01000607.1, read as the reverse complement.
AACTTTTTAGTTGTTGGTTAAATTTCATATATTAATTTTAAAATTAAAATTAAAATAATTTTTATATTTAGCTTCCTAAAAAAAAAATGCTCTAACTTTGTTGCTAACGTCTATCATCAATAAATATCATCATTTCTTATTAAAGCTTACATTTTTTTTATTAATATACTAACTTTTCATTTTAATTCATTTATAATTTGAGTTTTGGTTTGTGTTTATCTTGTTAAAAAAATAATCACTTTAATTCTATTATCATAGATTTATTACATGTTGATATGTCATTTTAAACTGAAAATTCATTTAACATGAATTTATAAATGTAACACATAAAAAAAATAACAACCAAAAGAGTGATATTTTCTAATCACATGTTACCTTTTAATTTGGATAAAAAAGGAGATATAAAACAAGATGATAATTTTATTTATAAAACAATATAAAATAATTTTAAAAAATTACTATATGATTATATATACTTATTTTTTAATTTTTTGAACACCTGTTAACCATAGATCCTGGACTGTCACCCCTTTGGACTAGGCCCAGGGCGGCCTTGTTCATCCATGAACACATAGCCACCAATAGCAACCAAACACATTCAAGATCTTTCCTCATTCTCACACATATTTCGCACAACACTCTCTTCACATCATAAATCACACACAGACATACAAGCGTAGATTCCAACACACAGACACAACAACTTCTTTCCCTCACCACTATACACTTTGGTCTTCATTTTTTTTTTCGCCCTACTCGCACGCTCACTCACTAAAAAAAAAAATATTGTAAACTTTGAACCTCCATAAGCAAACCATCTTCATCACTCTTCCACAGCAAGATCACCCGCAACCAGAGCTAGTCCAAGGACAAAGCTACTAAAGTTCAAGCTTGAGGCCTACTAATAAAATATTATTTGCTATTACTTCTTATAAAGCAAAAAAGTTATATTTGTTGGCAAAAAGACCACATATATTGACAAAAAGGCATAAGATATAGTTTTCTCATTTAAAGTAAAATTTTTTTTTAAAAATTTGTTTTAGGTCTCATTCAATGTTAGGCCAGCCCTGCCCGCAACATTACACAAACTTACAGACACTAGCAGATTCACATAACATTCCACCGTGAGCCCCTGCACAATGGGCCTTGTCGCAATGTGGGGTTTTGTTCTTCATTCGCTTATTATTTCTGAATGGTCATCATTATGATTTTTGTATATATTGCTTGATTATTATTATTTTGAGTGATATTGTGCTTCTGATTTAAGCTGGGCAAATTGCTTTCGGGTTTGCAATTGTGTTTCTAATATCTCCCTTGTATGTGTATTTTGTTTTTTTTACTTGAAATAATGCTCTAATGCCTGTGCCTTCCGTGACATTTGTAACATCCTCCTTTTTCTATTTCTTTTATTTAAAAAATAAAAATAAAATAAATAAATTAGTACTTTATTTTATTTTTTCTTGTTATTACTTTTATTAATAGTTTTAATAATTTTATTTACAGTTATATTTGAATTAAGATAAGATAATTAAAAAAAATTATATTAATCAGTTTTGGAAAAATATTATGGGTTTAAATAAAAAAAATTGTGTGTAGACTAAAATAAAGTTTTAATATTAAAAAAGGTTGTAAAAAAAATTACAAGAATTATTGTTTGTGTAATTATGTTGCAATTATATTTTAACTATGTAAAAAAAATTATACTTAATTAGTTTTCAAAAAAAATTATGGATTTAGATAAATTACAAATGTGTGTGTGTGAATCAAAATAAAATTTGTAAGCTTAAAGATTTAAAAAGGATGATTGCGAAAACATAAATTTAAAAGAAAATTGTTATAATAGAATATAAAAATAAAATAAAATTGTATAATAGTTTAAGTTAGAACCTCACTTCCTTTTCGTTTGTTTGTGTGTTTGTTTTCCTTTTCTTTTTGTCTATTGTTTGTTGTGTGTTTTCCCCACCCTCATTAGATTGCAGCAGTTGACATCATACGACATAGTAAAAGCTTGGAAGATCTCTCAACTTCTTCTTGTCTAGAGCTTTAACCCTGAATGAGTAAAGTTTGTTTCTTTCTTTTAGATATGGCCAACTTTAGGGAATTGTAATATTGTAGTTTAAATCTTTATGTATTTACTATTCAAAAAAAGAAATCACTTTGTATTTTCGAGTATAGGAATCATTACGTAAATATTGTTATTAATATATTTGTATTATTTGGGGTGTTACATTAGTGGTATCAGAGCTGGCCGAATCTAGTCGGACTTGGGGTTATGGTCTGATTATGTTTACGTTGTGTGATCTAGTGTGTTGTCTCTCTAACCAGTGACAATAATAGATGTAGGAAAATGATTTATTAGGCTTAAGTAGCTATGGTAAAACTTTTATTGGTTTTATTTGTAGATATCAGTAGTTTGATTTAATACAAGTAGGGATAATACCTATAGAGAGTTGTTTCAATAGAGAAATGATTGTTTTAGATTGTAAAAGTTTCAACTATCAATCAAAATTAGTTTAAGGTATGATAGATGATCAATGGGATTTAAGTGACAGGATTAAGATCAATTGCGGAAGAATATACTTAAAGTGGAGCAAAAACTTGGTAGATATAGAATGGATGGCAAATTGTAAGCAAATGATAGGTAAACCTGCAATAAACCCCTAAGGTTACAAGTTTTTGATTCCTATATTTCTCTTGACTTCATAATTCAATTCAATGTTTCAATCTCACATGTATCTATTATTTGTGTCACATTTTCCCCAAATTTCAAATTTTGTTATCATTATTTCTATCTATTTGAATTCTTCTAGTGTCACTAGAATTAGGAACTTTTGTATACAATTTCATTTCTTCCCTCATATTCTACAAATAGATGTCAGTCTTAGCTGTTACGAATAAGATTGTTACTTTCAAATTATGATCCATTAATTTATTTGATTTTAACCACAAAATGTTTAGAATCAAAATTTTACTTCTTTGATTCTAAGTAAAAAAAAATGTTCTCTCATGCTAAAAGGACTTTAGTAGAGTTGTGAGAGTAAGCATATACCTGGGCATTCTCACCCTCAGGACTCCATTGAAGACCTTTATCCTTAAAAGTGTTGTGTTTCCCCTTGTATCCATAGTCAGTTAATCCTTCTTTACTCTTTTTTGAAAAATAGAATTCTAAACAGTTTTACTTCCTTCGTTTACTAATAAATTAGATAAATCACCAATATCTTGACAAGTGCCATCCTTATGGGAATGATGAATCTGAGAATACAAAAAGTAAATTATCTAAACAATAGAAGTATGTAGAACACTTAGATTACCGTTAAGTACATTTCTAAGCATGGTTAATATGAATTGATTGAATGTAATGATTGGTGGAATCACATTGATATATTAGTAATAGATAACAAACTGAAGTGTTGGCAATTTAGTGGATTAACTCTTCATCATATGAAGTAAATTTCGAGGATATATAGTTGATTGTTGAAAATTTTAATGAGGTTGTGTTATTATTGAACGAGATTTACGGATACTAGGATAAATGAATCACTGATATTAGATTTTTGAAATTGATTATGTGGTGTACCTTGTGGAATATTCTTTTAATTTAAAATTAGGACTTGATTAGGATTTAGGGATGGATTGATAACAGGATGAATCAAAAAGTGGGAATTAGTACGTACTAAAATTTAAGGATGAATTAGTTATAGGACGAATTGTAGAGTAGGAATTGTAAGGTGGAAATCTTTTGTAAGAAATTATAAAATATTGAGGCTTAATTAGAATGTATATATACTAGTGTCGCAACTGGGGTCACGACGAGATGGCAAAAAAGAAATAGAGGAGTGGCCACCAAAGTTTATTTGAGAAAAACATTGGAAAAACCCTTTAAAAGAAAATGGTCTTTTTAAACCAAATATGGGTTCAGGAGTCAGTTACGTGTATAGAAGGTGCTAGCACCCTACGATATCCGTCACAAAGACGGTTACCCCTAATTAAAAGTGCAAAACTAGATAGCTTCAAAAATATTTATTTCACCCCTAATAGAATTTTATTTATTTACAAATTTTATTATTTTTATTTATCAAAAAAATTTTAATTATGAAGAGAACACTTTATTTTTGGAAAAAAATTAATTTTATTATTTTTGAGATGAACAAGAGTGGGCCTCTGCTCCTACGTATCCTCTGGTGCAATGAGGAACTCAGACTCACGTAGTTTGAGACACTCGTTCACATTGAACGTAACCTATGTTTATTTAATTATTTATTTAGTTATTTTGATTTTAGATTAAGAAAAGTACGAGAAATTTTTTCGCTTTTTATATCACACGCGATCGTCTTACGAAACTTTCAAAAGTAAGGAAATCGTAAATAAAACAAAATTTGGAAATAGGAGTAAGAGATGAGAAAACGATATATGTCATATAATCAGGATCATATACATCTTAGCTTTTGAAGTGCAACACAGTTGAATACATCATAGCGGAATACAATTGAAATCAAAAAAATACAGGGAAATCTCAAAAGTACATGAACAGACACTAGCTACCCACTATCCTAACCAGAGCAGTGTCTAGAGATCTACTCCTAACCCCTATATCAAATGAAGAATCACTGGATGGGGTCTACCAATCCTCGTCTGACTGCGTCTCCTCGGAGTTTGTGTCCTCTCTGTGGCATGCATGGCCATTAGGCACCTTGCGAGGTACCTCAGGTCTAGAGGAGGAAGAGGAGAGGGTGGACCAATCGTCGGCCACAAAAGAGTCCATAGGGGACTCGGCCAATACCACCTCCATGGGTGATCCTTCCTTAAGGGGATGTACATCATCCACAAGGTGCTTAGCTGGTAGTGCTGGATACGCCTATATGTATGGCGCTACAATAGGGATCTCTGCATCTGCTGGTGGAGCCGGGGGTGGTGGAGGCGCATAATGAAAATGTGGCGGTGGTGAGAACGATACCAAGATCGGGAAAGTCCAGGTCATAGGAGGCATGAATGCACCTGGGATAGGGGACATGAACGTGATAGAGACAAAGCCGCAGTCAGTCAAATAGTCTGCCTCCTCGTCGTAACTCCATGTCCCCGCAGCGTCAAAGTCAACGTGTATATTCAGCAGAACGGGGAAGGCCGCCATCTTCAAGTATCAACCACAACGATCATGCATAAAAGAAAAATGCATAGGAGTGAGGCAATTTGTTCTCAAAATTACTTTCACATAGATGGTAGGGTATCCTACCGTCCTACACCGACAAGACACAATTGACCACAAAAGGGGAACCTAGGGTTTGTCTAAGTTGTAACATCTACCCTTGACACTGTATGGATCCATACTCCCAACATGGTCCTTAATAGAACCGGGAAGTGACTGGGAGTACATATACCTCTACTCAACATGGTACAATCCTCGTCGTCATTGAGGAACAGAGCAACAACTCAGGACATTCACCGTCCACACAGAGGTATACTGTCGCACCAATCTTGGAATGCTGAGTAGTTGTCGAGGTTGCCAAGCTTGGTCAGGCAAATATCCTGACTTGAGAGCGCTACCTCAGTCATTAGGACCTTCACCACTTGACGCCTTACCCCCAAGACCTCTGCAAGTGGGCCCCTGCCTTTCATTCCTCAGCGTACCAACTGTAACTTCTCATGCAGGGTGCCATGCCCTGGCATGTCCCTCGCATCACATTACTTTATGATTCTACTATTGTCCTTTCTTGACCTTCTCAATGTGAACAAAGGTTTCTCTGGTCTTAGCTCACCTAAGTACCAGCACCGTCTCTCCTTAACATCTCTGCCTCTTAATGCAGAGATTCTTATTGTAGTATAATGTAGGGGGATTCTAAGTATATATTTGAGAAAACAAAACAACGAATAGGACACTAGAAGATTAGCATTGATTCGTCTCCATTATCTTAATGCCTAATTTAAAGGTTTAAGCTTACTTAGGAGGCCCTAAATTAGCTAATAGTGATTTGATATAATCATTTAAATTCTTAATTAGGAACTTAGGTGTTTAATGAAAGGTTTAACTTAATTAATACTTAGTATATGACTATCCGTATGTCTTTATACATCGAATTACTTAACGATATTAGATGTCACCATTAATCTATTTAATGAATTTAATTAGTAGTAATTAATCGTGATTCTAAAATAATTTAGTAAAACTATTCACTTATTTCATGATTCAAAATAAGACTTTATGTCTTAGTTAAGAAAAAGTCTATTTAAATTATATAAAAACAGAGAGGTTTTATTCCTAAAAAGGGAATTTTGTTTAACTTTAAACAAAAAGATTCATTTTAAGTCCTAAGTATAGAAAATAAGGGGTTAGTGACTAGAAACATGTTCTTTCATTTTTTGGTTCAAAAACCGGAATTCCAGAGAGCATAGTTTTTAAGTTTGGATTTGAAATTTAATTTGAGTGGGCTAACGATTTTTGTTTGCCATGATCTATATCTTGTTGGAAAGATGTTTTTGTCTAATTTCTAAATCATTAAAGATAATCCCAAACAAAAATATATAAAAATAGATAAGAAAATAACAAGGTAGAGAGGTCAGGAGGCCCTTATTGGAGCACCAGTAACACTCCCTTACTATTTTCGTATCCCTCTTTAATTTTTTTGTAAACAAGGAGGTTATTTCCAGAAAGTACATTAGATTCAAAAAGTCCTAGAACTCCAAAAACTAAGGCCTAGTCTATTTATGATGATTTTTCAAAGTATACCATTGAGAAAGACGTCTCGGGTTAGAAACAACGCGTATGACTTCGATTGTAAAATTTGATAAAAATAGTAAACGATGACTAAAGTAGGAAAAATATATATCCCAGTAAATCTTATGGAGTCTACTTTATATTTGTTCAAGAAAAATCAGTTTACTAGCACTATAAAGTTCAAAAATAGCTTTTAAGTGAACACTGCCAGTTACCGTTTTTTGAAAAGTAACCCCAACTTTTGAAAAGTGTAGCTTCGTCATTTCTTAACCTTTTTTAATGATTCTTGTGTCCATTTAGAACATAATTTTGTCTACTTTTTATCAAAAAAACAATCACTTAAAGTTATTGAGTGTAGCCCGAGTTATCGCGAAAACAATGTCGGTTGTTCAGATGGAAATCGAAGTCGGCTCGCTGGAACTTGGATACTTCTCTACAAAAATCACTTTTTTCACTAAGTTGTGGATCTTTAATGACCAAAATAAAATTTTAGAGTTATTAGGTAGGTCAAAAACTAAAATAATAATCCTTTCTCTTCATTTAAAACCATGACTTGAAGGGAGATAAAAATGTCAACTTTTAATGGTCAGCTGAGTTCTAGTTCTAGTTTCAAAAGTCCTTGATGTTCTAGGGTCTTTGGTGATGAGTAAAGTTTCATTCTTGTCTTAAGAAAGTGACCATTTTCATGAGTCCCCTTTGGAAGGACTAGATCAAGGTTTCAAAAGTATTTACATGTTATAAAAATCTTCTCTTTTCTGTTTCTTACCAAGTTGAAGGGAGGTTACAATTTTAAGGCTTTGCTTTAGAGGTTTTAGAGTCCTTCAACCAAACTTTGGTCATTTGAGGGTAATGTAGCCATATAAGCCAACATTAAGATCTTAATAGCAATTTTAAACAATACTTCCAGCCATGAATAAAAGAGAGCAATAGAAAATAAATAGAACAACTACACAAAAGAGAATTATAAATAACAACAAGAAGAGAAATAAGAATAGAGTAGTAAAACAACAACATACTAAGGGTTTGAGGGCCAAACCCACCTATAAATCATCTACATGAAAGTAATAAATTTAAGAAAACCCCACTCCCCCCATGTACCTTAAGTGTTGGTTGGAGAAGAGGAGAAAACAAGGTGCTTTGAAACTCCAAACAAGGTGGTGGTGGATGGTGGCTTCAATGGGGGATGGAAGGAGGAGAGAATGGAGCTTTTTTGTGTAAGAAAGATTTTAAAAATGGAATTAGGGAGAGAAAGGAGGTGCTGGACGTGCTCCTTGGGCAGAAAAGGGAGGTGAAGAAGCTGTCCCAAGGGCTAGCTTAAATAGAGGAATAGGTGGCTAGAAAAGGAGGCAAGAAAGTAACTTTGCTTTTCTCTTTTTCCTTTTTAAGTTTTCTTTTTATGACATGTGGGGAAAAGAGAGGGATGGGTCTGCAGAGTCTTTGATCAATGTGCCATAGGTCTCTGCGTTTTATTTTCTCTGCAGAGGAATTGACCGGTTTCGATAAAACGTCTTTAAACTTGTAAATTTGGTTTTTATAGCAATTGAATGAATTTTTCTTTGGAATTTAGTGAGCACCTTAATTATTGATTAAAAATAATTTCCAAAATTTAAAATTAATTTTTAGTAATTAAATTCGAATTTTTGAGTATTTATTCAATATTTTTGAGTTAAAAATTCATAGAAATTTCATTTGAACTCAAAAAATTCTAAAATTTTTATGAAAATTATAAAATTAAATATCTAACCCAAAAATGTACTGAGAATGTTCATTTTGTCTCTTTTACATATTTCACTTATACTAGCTATAGTTTTAGCAGTCAATGGAGAGTAATTTTGTCATTTTTCACAGGAATCTCAGAAAATTCCTAGAAAATTTCTAAAATTATATTTTAATATGTATGACATATTTCTAAGTTAAAAACGATAATTCACAGTTGTTTAGTCATTTTCCATATGTCAACCCTCAGTATAGAGGAATTAAGACTATCTGTCAATTCCTTAATTCCTTGGTAATTTCACGGATATTATGAATTAAACATAAGTCTAAAGTGAGGGTGTTACATAGGGAAGGTGCTAGCACCCTACAATGTTTGTCACAAAGACGGTTACCCTAATTAAAAGTGCAAAACTAGATAGCTTCAAAAATATTTATTTTACCCCTAATAAAATTTTATTTATTTACAAATTTTATTATTTTTATTTATCAAAAGAACTTTAATTATGAAGAGAACACTTTATTTTTGGAAAGAAATTAATTTTTTTATTTTTGAGATGAACAAGAGTGGACCCTACTCCTACATATCCTTCGATGCAATGAGGAACTCAGACTCATGTAGTTCTTTGGGTAGAAAAATGGTTTTGTTGGTTGATTTGATTTTTTTATTTTTTATTATTTTAAAAGGTTATTCGATAACCAAACAGGAAGTGCATCCAAAATGGTTTGAGTTCATGGATACGGAGATGTGGAAGTGCGATGGAGGTTTAGTGGTCCACATCACGAAGGCGCGACGGTAGTTAGTGGTTCAGCAGAAACGTGGCAGTTGACGGCAGAGCATTCATGACTTTGCCGGAGGGGTTTCTTATTAATTGATACAGAGAGTCTTTTTGTTTTTGATTAATGTCAGATTGTTGATGTGCTTGATTTACGCATTCTCTGATTTGGTATTCAAAATTTGTGAATATATGACAATGATACTATTCTGTAGAACAAATTGTCGACGTATTTGAGGCGTGAATAAAAATGATGGATGCGTGAGGTTTTGTGATGCTAAAGAAGTGCTGCTATATGTGATTGAGTGTGTTTTGTGAATGTGTGTGAGTGCAGAAAGGCTGATTCGTGTATGCAGAGTATTGTAGTGGATGTGTGTGGCGAATGAGCGTGGATAGGAAGTATTTCTACAAATTCATAAACGATTAGAAAAAATGTAGGAACAAATGTGTGTTGGTGGCATGACGATGAAGCAAATGAGAGATTCATATACAAAGCTAACCGAAATAGATAAATAATCAAAACTAAACCCAATCAAAGAAACTCATATACAAAACCAAAAAGAAAACCCAACTACAAGGATAATTTTATTCCAAAGCTAGTTATGACGTTAGAAGATTAAATGGTGGAAGTAACAACAAAGGATAAAGAATAGGACCTTCCATGCTTTTGCCGACAAGAGGAATTAGGATCTTTAGATGGAGGATGATGTGAGTGAAATTTGCAAGAACCAATGGATTGATTGTGTGAGAAGGAGTGACGTGAAAATTGTTTGTGAGAAAAAAATTTGTGTCCTCAGAGAAAAATGTCTTAATGTCTTATTTATAAGCACTCTAGTCTTTCAAACTTGCTCTACAAGCTAGTGTAGCTTGCACTGCAAGCTACTGTAACTTGCTTTAGAAGTTTTCTCTAAAATTTTTGTTATTTATATTTTTTCCTCTCATTTTTTATTTTACAAAATTGGATCAAGGGTTACTACCCCAAACCCTTTTACTTAGAAATTTCTTTTATTATTGGGTTATAATTGCTAACCCAAACTTTATTCTTATTAATTTAAAATTTTCCAATTATGAACTTAAAATAGAATGACTCATTATTATTCTTATTATTACTATTCTATTTTTATTTTTGTTATTTTTCTAATTACCCGAATAAAATTGAGTCTTCACAGCTAAGAATGAAATCATTCTCTTAAAGAGGTATAGTTAATTGATTAGAAAGATTCATAGTTGGTGTAGAGGATCTCAATGGAGTAAAATTTGTTTAGTTTTTATAGGATAAATTAAGTGCATAATCATTTCCAAGAGGCCAAATTGTTAAACATTCTTAGAACCTTATTAAATTCTCCACCAAGTAGGTCCTATTGTAATAAAATAGTTGGACCTTATACGATTTCAGCATTGGTAATATGTTCTATGTTTCTCAATTAGGGAATTATATTCTTGATATGTCTTACGTTCTAAAACTTAGCATAATTATAAGTACATAATTTCGAGGACGAAATTATTTTGATGAGGGGAGAATTATAACATTCTCTTTTTCCTGATTTCTTTTATTTAAAAAATAAAAATAAAATAAATAAATTAGTACTTTATTTTATTTTTTCTTGTTACTATATTTATTAATAGTTTTAATAATTGTGTTTATAGTTATATTTGAATTAATTTAAGATAATTAAAAATATTATATTAATTAGTTTTGGAAAAAATATTGTTTGTGTAATTATGTTGCAATTATATTTTAACTACATAAAAAAAATTATACTTAATTAGTTTTCAAAAATATTATGGATTTAGATAAATTACAAATGTGTGTGTGAATTAAAATAAAATTTGTAGGGTTAAAGATTTAAAAAGGTTGATTGCGAAAACAAAAATTTAAAAGAAAATTGTTGTAATAGAACATAAAAAAAAAAGCTATAATAGTTTAAGTTAGAACCTCACTTCCTCTTTGTTTGTTTGTCTGTTTGTTTTTTTTTTCTTTTTGTTTGTTGTTTGTTGTGTGTTTTCCCCACTCCCATTAGATGGCAGCAATTGACATCGGTACCACATAGTAGAAGCTTGGCGAGATCTCTCAACATCTTCCTGTGGTAACCCTCTGGCACTTTGATTCTAAACGAATAAAGTTTCTTTCTTTCTTTTAGATATGATCAACTTTAGGGAAATGTAATATTGTATTTTAAATCTTTATGTATTTACTATTAAAAAAAATCACTTCATATTTTCGAATATAGAAAACATTATGTAAACATTGTTAATATATTTATATTATTTGGGGTGTTACACCATTTATTCTTTCTATATTTTTTATTATTTTCATCTTGCCTTGATATTGTTAGGTATGAATAATTACAAAGTAGAAAGTTGTTCATGTTCATGTACGTAAAATCAAATTAATGTGATTCATGTGATGCTATTTTGTTGCTAATTTTTGTTCCTTTTTATTTGAATAGCTTTTATTTTAATTTATTCCCATTTCTGTTATGTTAAACGTCAAGTATAATATGCATTTGCTATTAACTTTTGATGTATGCTAAAACTACTAAAAGAAGTTAAAAAAATAATAATAAATATGAATCAATGTAATAAAATTCCAAAATATTATTAAAGATGATTCCTTTTCTGTACTACTATCAATAATAATAATCATGAAAATTAATGTATATAAAATTAAGGTGAAATAAAAAATCCAATCATTTTACTAAAATAAAAAATACTAACAATAATCTTTTATGGAGAAAGTGGTTAATTAATTGGAGGTGATATCATCTTAACCCTAAAGTTCTTTAAGACACAAGTTGTGACAACTTGGAAGTCTTAGAACTCTTTCCAAAATATTTCAAATTATGAGTTTTAATTAAAATCAAATTTCATAATTTATCAAAAGAATAAATTAATAACAAATGATGATAAAATTTTAATACAGAAGAATTAATTGGATGTGACATTCTCTTAATCCTAGGGTTTAAGGACGCAAGTTGTGATAGCTAAAGCTCCTCTCTAAATTTAAAAAAATAAAAATTATTGTTTATAATAAGAAGAAAAATAAAATATTCAAATCAAGAAAGTAACTTAATTAGAATCGAGTAATCCTTGATAGAAAAAGAATTAATTGGATGTGACATCTTCTTAATCCTGAGTTTTGATACACAAGTTGTGATATCTTGATGTCGTGAAACTCTTCTCTAAAACAAAAAAAGAAACATATGTAATAAGTTAAATTAATTTGTAGGTCCTTGAACAATTTGAAAATTTTTAATTATGTCCCCAAATTAAAAAGTTTTGTAATTAGGTTCTTGATCTTACAAATTTTTTGTAATTGAGTCACTAAAGTCTTTAAAATCGTCACAAATTGTTATTTTTTGGCAGTTTCAAGCCATCATAAGATAACATCAAGTACCCAATTACAAAATTTTTACAAGATCAAGGACCCAATTATAAATTTTTTAATTTAGGGACCTAATTAAAAATTCCTAAATAGTTTAGGGACCTACAGATTAATTTAACCTATGTAATAAGATTAAATTACTTTAAGAAATTGGCTTAGGTGTACACTTTTGTTAATTTTATCTTAAGGACGTATGAGATGTGACGGTTAAGAAATCCTAAAATTAAAATAAAATAATAATAATAATAATTAAAAAATATCAACATACAAATATTTTCTACCAAAAGAACTATGTGAGTCTAGTTCTCTATTGTACTGAGAGATACGTAGAAACAAGGGGACCATTCTTGTCGATCTCAAAAATAATAAAATTTAAAATAAAATAAAACCTTTTTTTGTAATAAATAAAATCCTTCTTTTCATTGTAATTAGTTTTAGGGTGAGATAAATATTTTAAAAGTTATTAATAATTTACTTAGTTAATTAAAGGTAACAGTCTTTATGACGGACATTGTAGGGTGCTAACACCTTCCTACACTTAATTGACTCTCGAACCCAAATTTGGTTTTCGTAGATCATTTTCTTTTAGGTTTTTTTTCGATGTTTTTCCTAAATAAATATTGGTGGTGACTCCCTCTGCTTTTAAATTTATTTTTGTCCCGCGACAATAATGTTTTGTGTAACATTGTTTTTAATTTAAATTTAATAGATTAAATAATGTATTAATACAAATAAATTACTTGAAAAATCATATTGATGGTAATTTCTATTAAATTAACAGTGTAAAAATCTTTATACTAATAATACATAAAAATTAAACTTCACATTTAAACTAGTATAAAAAAATAAAAACCATCACAGTTAAACTCATTATTCACACTTTAATTAAACAAAAGTTAAAATGGGTCAATTTGGTAGGAGGGAGATTAGTTGGGCATTAGATAGAAGCTCCAAATACTTCTAGGTTACACCAAAAAAAACAATTAAACAAAACTATTATTTTATATTTTAATTATAAAACATATATCATCAAATAAAATAATCAACTAAACTTAGATCCAAAATATATAATAATGGTTAAATTAATCCCAAGGTCCCTATAGTTTTATAGAGTTTTTAATTATGTCCGTAAGGTTAAAAACACTTTAAAAAAAATCCTTATAGTTTAAAAAGTTTGTAATTGAATCCTTACATGGTAATGATGTTATAGCTTTATTAATTTATATTTAACTTAATTGTACTTTTAGTTTTCTAACTTTCTTCTTATTTAGAATTAAGTCCACCAACAACATTAAAATCAATAAACTAATGACTTTATTTGATATATAAATAAAAATTATATTATATATAACTTAAACTGGAGACAAAAATTGCACTTATATTTATTACTACTAAATTAAATAATATTAACATTATATAAACTAATAATATTAAAATTAATATTAATAAATATAAATTAACAATATATACTTGTTAGTATGAATGGAGTTTGAATCCCCACCCTCAGAGTTGACTAATATATATAAGTTAATATATATTGATAAACTTCTAGAAAAAATTAAATATATTAGATATGATATAAACATAAGAGAAGAGAGTTAATTGAAAATAGATCATATAGATATATTTTTTTAGTAAAATATATATAAAAATTATTTCATTGATAATAATATCTTATTTCAGTCACTAAAATCTGCAGAGAAAAAAATTAAAACAACACAATTTTATAAAAAAAATTATTTAAAATAGAGTAATTAAGTTATAATAAATATACACATATATAGTAATGAAAAGTATAAGTTATTGCCTGTTTGTTTTATAATATTATATTATTTATGTACTAGTAGTAAATATATATGTAATTTTTGTCCTTAGTACATATTATTAATTTAAATTTATTAATTTAATATTATTAGTATTTATTAATTTTAATATTATTACTATATATTTAGTATATATTTATTAATATTAATTTTAATATTATTAGTTTGTATAATGTTAATATTATTTAATTGGTAGTAGTAAATATATGTATAATTTTAGTCTCCCTTTTAAGTTATATATAATATAATTTTTATTTCTATATTAAATAAAGTTATTAGTTTAGTGGTTTTAGTGATGTTGGTGGACTTTAAGGTTGGGGGTTCAATTCTCACCTTCAATACCTTTATTAATTTCTTTTCTATTTTTTTGCATACCACTTATATTTAGAGGAAAGTTGGAAGACTAAAATTGCAATTAAGTTAAATATAAATTAATGAAGTTATAACATCGTTAACTTATAGGGATTTAGTTACAAACTTTTTAAACTAGAAGGACTTTTAAAGTGTTTTTAACTGTAGGAACTCAATTAAAAACTCTATATAACATATATCATCAAATAAAATATTCAACTAAACTTAAATCCAAAATATATAATAATAATATAAATTATTTACAAATCATAATATATATCTAGTATCTAGTATTTGTAACAAAGTAATTTATTTAAATAAATTCAAATCTAACATAACAAACTTATGAAACACCAATTTATAAACTTTTTTTTTTGAAAATTAACTATTTATAAACTTGTAAATCTAATACTTGAACTCTCCAAGATATGTCAAAAACTTATATATTAATGCCGATTAGTTATATATAATACTTTTTAATGGCAAAATAACATCAATAGTTTTTTTATTACATAGTAATTATTTGAATAATACTTGCTATTTATAGTGATTTGCATAATATTATTAAAATAATACAATTAGTTATATATAATGATTTGTGTAACATTGTTTTTAATTTTAAATTTAATACACTACATAATGTATTAATACAAATAAATTAAAAAAAATTGTGAATAAATATTTATATCCCGATCAAACTCATTTAACAAGTAGTTTCATGATGAATATTTTTGGTATGTGTCCATTCGATAGTTCAATTACCATTCCTAACGTGGAGATTTATGATTTCAAATGAGGAAAAGAACATAAACAAAAATTTTAAAATATTCAAACATTGAACTATTAATATGTTAGAAATTATTCCTAACCCTTTGCGGCTAATAACTTTTGAATGGTGCATTATAGGATAAAATATTCCTAACCTGTAGGCCTGTTATACACAATAAAAAAAAATTAGTCTGATGTAAAAATAATTTAGTAGAGATTTTTTAAAAGGTAGAAACTAATTAATGTCGTGTTGAGATTGACTTTCATTGTTGATTTCGTGCAAGATGATGCGATTGTTTTGCCAATCTCTTCTCTCAATTATAAACAACATTACATAACACAAATTTGAAACTTCAACTTTTAAAAAATAACAAAGATATATGATTGAATAAATGGACCAAATAACATATTCCTTGATATTCTAAAAGACCTAACAACCCCAAAATATTTTGAAAGCAATCTTATTTATTCATATAAATTGCAAATAAGTTTCTTTTTCAATATCATACTCACATTTTATTTATAGAAATATATAAGAAAGCATAACATCTTTTTTCTACAACTTTGAAACAATTAATGCGTTCAAAAAATATTTGACTAGAAATAAAGCCTAACATTTAATCATTAACCACAACACTTTTTTTTTTGTTCTTTTCCAGTTATTGAATAAAAAAGTAACCATGGCTTCGTAAAACTTCACTACTTGAGAATGAATATCATCATTCAAAAAAATAAACGTCGATTTAACATCTTCTCTTTAATACAATTTTGAAACAATTAATGCATTCAAAAAAAATTTGACTACAAATAAAGCCTAACATTTAATGGTTGACCACAACCTTTTTTTTTTTTTTTTCATTTTTGACAGTTATAGAATAAAAAAATAACTGTAGCGTTGTAAAACATCACTACATGAGAATGATATTATCATTTACAAAAATCAACATCGATATACTATCCACATTCTCATTAATCTTTTTCTAATCTTTTCGATTAGAGGTTTTTGTAGTTTTTCCAAATATATAATATTTCTTCACTCAATCATTAATTAAATATATTTTTGTTTACGTATTCCTTTTCACTTATTTCTCATTTGCAACTATGCTTACCTATATGTGCTCATTCACAATGGACAATGAACCAACACCCTTAATGTGAACACCAGCATATCATTACAACTCGTGAGATAGTGTAACACCCTCACTTTTATTTAATTAATTGTTTTATTTATTTATTTATTCTATATTTAATTCTGAAAAATCGGGAAGGAATCTAAAAATTCTGATCCCCACAGTTAAACTCAAAATATTGAAAACTATCTAATCGTGATTTTCAATAATTTTTCCAAGTTGAAGCCCGGAGAAATTTGAAAATGACGATTTTGTCCTTATTTGTCAATATTAAGGGCTGACATGAGAAAAATATTCAATTGATATTAAAATGTCAAATTGAGTTTAAAATCATGTCATATGTATTAAAATATAATTTTGGGAATTTTTTGGGAATTTTCTGAAATTCCTGTACAACATGACCAAAATACCCCTAGTTGTCAAATAACCAACTCAGTATTGGTTTGACATCCAAAAATGATGAAAATGATATTTTTAATACATTTCTAGGTAAAATATGTAATTTTAGAATTTTCATAAAAATTTGAGCATTTGTTGAATTAAAATGAATTTAATATGAATTTTCTAAGCTTAAAATATATAATATATATATTTATAATTCGAAAAAAATTAAAATTTATTTTTAGAAATTATTTTTGATGAAAAATATTACATTTGTTCAGATTTATATCTAAATTAATTATTTTGGTATTAAAAGTTATTTTTTTCAAGTTTAGGCGATTTTATCGGTACTGGCTAATTAATTAACAGTCAAAATTTATACTGCAAATATTTGGGACAGCTGCTATCCCACGTACCAGCTCTAGCAAGGGGTGATTCATCCCCTATATGAATATGTGTCCCTAATAAAAAAAATAAAAATTGCATTTTGACATCATGGGTGACATAACTCCTTGGACACCTAAGCCAATTTTTTTTCTATAAATAGCTATGAACTTGAAATAAATTTCTCATTCCTCTTCTCCTAAAATCACCGTGAGCCTTCCTCTCCCTTTAGAAAAAAATTTCTTTACTTTGTTCTATGCTAAAATTCTACTAGTTTTCCAATAAACTAGTAAAAATCCTCTTCCTAGGAGCTCTGCACCAACAACTTCACCAGCTCTTTGAGGTAATGGGGGGAGTGGGGTTGGTTCTAATTTTCAATTACTTTGCATCTTGGTAGGAAGGGTTTTCCCCTAAACCCGTTTAGGCTTTAGTTTTACTATTAATATTATTGTTATATTATTTGATGTTAAACTTTAAATTTTGCTAAGTTATTATGTTTGCTCAAATTTAAATTATTAAATTATACCAAGCTGTTACTCTGCTCAATTTTAGAAAATTAAAATGCACTTGCTAAGCTGTTACTCTGCTCATTTTTAGAAAATTAAAATGCATTTACTAAGATGTTACTCTGCTCAATTTTAGATAATTAAAATACTCTTATTAAGTAGTTATGCTGCTCAAATTTAGACAACCATAGTATAATTATTAAGTTGTTATACTGCTCGAATTTAAACAATTACAGTAGAATTACTAAGCTGTTATACTGCCCAAATTTAGAAAAAATATTTTTAGCTATTATGATAAATAATTAAATTATTAAATTATCAAATTTTAGTAATACTCAATTAGTTTAGCAAAAATAGTAGAAGAAATAAATCATAAATCTCATAATATGAAACTAAAGATAGAAATTATTTTATGAGCTATTTATGAATTTATTTTTAGAAAACTACTATAGAAATTTAAGTTTAAGTTCTTATCGTTCAGGTAAGGTCTAGACACACTAATAGACCATCTGTAAAAATTTCATAAATTTTAAAGCTTATTTAGTACTTCTAATTGTGTTCTATAAGTGCCTGTGGACACATTTTTCTTAGAAATACTGAATTTCAAAAATTTTCGAAAAAATTCTAAAAATTCATGATAAAATTCTAATTATTTTTCTAAGTTTAAAAATTATTTTTATGGAATTTTTTGACCATTCTATGATTTATTTCTTAATTATCAGTCTTTATTTTTATTTGTATATCTTTATTTTTATTGAATTATTGCTTATGTGCTTTAATTTGAATTATGACTTATGTGAATGATATGTATGGATCAAATCTCTGTAATATAAGGCAGAGATATTAGTAGAAATTATACTAGTGTTCAAATACTTGAGACCAGAATGAACCTTTAGAAATTAATATATTAGTGAGTAATGTAAAGCAAGGGACATGCAGTGGCATGACACCCTGTTAGGGAAGCTACAGTTTGGTACGCTGAGGAATGAAAGGCAGGGACCCATTTGGGAGGTCTCGGGGGTAGGCATCGAGTGGTGAAAGTCCTAATAGCCAGGGTAGCGCCCGTGAGCTGGGATATTCACCTGACCAAGTTCGATAACCTCGACAACTGCTCAGCATTCCAGGATTGGTTTGAGAGTATACCTCTATAAATGGACGTCCTGACTGATATTTGTTCCTCATTGATGATGAGGACTGTACCATGTGATGATGTTGATGAAGTATATGTACTCCCAGTCACTTCCCAGGTTCTGTTAAGAACTATTACTCACTGATGGGAAGTATGGATCCATACCAAGTCAAGGGTAGTGTAGTATAACTTAGAATAAACCCTAGGTTCTCTTCATTGATTGTATTTAAATTCCTACCATACATGTGAAAGTGATTTAGAACAAATCACCTCACTCCATTATTTTTGTTATGCATGTTGAATCGTGATTATTGAAGATGATAACAATGCCTGATGATGCTGAGGAAGAGCCAGAGGATACTTCTCCAAATTTGAAGACCTAGTTTATAATATTTTCTTAAGGGATAGGGTAGATAAATACTGCTCTGTATAGGATCTTTTTTTTTATGTATATATTGGGTTAGGTAGTATATGTCTTTTGATGTATTTTTGTTTTCTCTTCGACTATTATGTACTACTCAAACCATGATGTACAGTTGGATATATATATATACATAAGCAGTTTTTATCATTTCACTTCTATTTCTAAATTCTGTTTTTCTATTGCTAGTATCAAAGAAAAAAAAAATTTACTCACATTTTCATCAACTTAAAATAATAATTAAATTAATATGAATTATATCTAAAATTAAAGGAGTGTTACAGATAGCATTATAGAGAATGACTTAACAATTTGACCAAACCTTAACACGATATGCTTGATTGAGGAGTGTATGAACTAAGACACTTTACAATGACGAAGAACTTTGACCATGTGCCCAAAAAGCAACAATTCAACCTGTGAACAAAAAAGGAAGGGAAATTATTACACATTTACCTATTATTTTATAATGATATCACTGCTTGGCTATAAATTCATCTATGCTTCCTATGCCCTATCACAACTTGAAAGTCCAAGGAAACATACATACACATTAAAAGTATGATGCAAGGCATGAAAATGAGGACTCCTTTTCTGCTAGTGATTGCTTTATGTTTGTTGCTATCAACATTAGGTTCAAGTCAAATTGATGACATCACATGCTCTGAGGCTATACCGTTATTGATGCCTTGTCAGCCATATTTGGTGGGTGCGGGATTAGCATCGCCTGATTGTTGTGCAGCAGCAAATATTGTGTTCCAAAGGGCCAACACCACTAAAGTTCATAGGGATTTGTGCAATTGTTTCAAGAATGTTGCTGCCATTATTCATGTTAATCCTGAAAAATCAAGACAACTCCCTCAAATCTGTAATATCGGTCTTTCATTTCCTCTCGACCCATCAATTGACTGCAACTCGTAAATCTCTATCTATCTTTTCACTCTTTTTATTTCTCACGCACGTGCACATTCAATTATATTTATATAATTATTCTTGACTTCCATTTGACTATATGTGCAGGATTCCATGATGCTTGTCAGTAGGGATTGTAGTATGTCTTGAACAACTACATCAAGGTCTCCAAAATAAGCATACGCAATGCAAGAAATAAATGTTAGAATCTATGTAAGACTATGTATTTCTTCACGAAGACATTTATGGAATAAAAACCCATCGAATTTTAGTATGGAATTTTTCTTTCCAATATTTTCAACTAGTTTGTTTCTATCAAAAAACATAAAAGATCCGATCAAAGTGTGACACCAAGATTTGTAAGAACAAAAGAACACCAACTTGAGAAGCCCAATAATGTTTAGAACCGGTACACTATTATCTATGTGTATTTCCAATTTTAACTATAACAAATCAGAGAACTCAATTATGTAACAATCATAATGATCGAACCATTTCAATTTTGTCAAAATCGAACAATTGGCCGAGTCTATTAAATGAGTTGGTGCTTATTTATTTTCTTTACTAGTGTTGTGCATTGCAAACAAGATGTGGTGCTCAATATTAACTGATTTTTAACTTTATATATGAAACTATAAAGGTTGGTTTTGCTGTATATGATAGGGTATTTCAAAAGGCACAAGTCCCACATTGCTTGGTTTGTTTTCCATCAAATGTTTATATATGAAAAATGTGTTAATGGCTTTCAAAGTGCCTAGTAAAGGGGAGGAGGCTCGTGTGCACGAGAATAGGCCTCGTGGGCCTGTTGTAGTGCAAATGCGTAGATTTTCCCCCTTGCATTTGCGATCATGGGCCTCAAAAATTTTTAGCTTCGGATTCAATAAATTATCTTTTCGAAAATTGAATTTACATTTCAAGTAAGCTTATCCAAGAAACTATCTTTTTTCTGATTGTTTATTTGACTAAGTCCTATTCGAAAATCTTCAGATTTTTATCTCTATTTTTTTGAACTGAAAAATAAAGGATTGCATTATCTTTTATAAAAGTTTTTCTGAACGTTTTCCTATCAATGTTACATTTTTTTTAACATTTTAATTATTAACGTTAATTTTGGCTTTATATAATCTGATTTTCCATAAATATTTGATATACTTCTTCTTCGAAAAATACGCTATACTGCTCTTGCATTCTAAAAAGACTTTTCTCCTGCTAGTTCTGTGCCTCGAACTCATTTTGAGAGGTTCTTGTTGTATCTTAGGTGACTTGCGCGTACCACACGGAGAAGTCCTTTGGGACAGTGCTATCACACGCCTCAAGAAGCTTTGCTCGTGATATCATCATCGTCACCTCTAATAGGTTTACCTTTATTCTAACAGTCCACAAATACATTATTTTGCACAAAAGTTTGAATACAAAAATGATAATTTTACTTATTTAGTGTTTTAAATATTGTTTCAAATATATCACACATCGACTTTGGAAGAATGAGCTTCATAATGCACAAAGTTCTTAATCCTCATCACGTGTGATACGAATAAAGAAACATCACACAAATTTATTTAATTCAACGTTCTCTTTGTTTGAAATAGTGAGAGGATTTGTCTTTTGTCCTTTTATTAAAAGCAGTTGAAATCTAAAAGTAGCTCTTAACTTTTTGACCTTTCTAATAAAGCTTTTTGCGGTGAGCTTTTGAAAGTCATTTTATCAATGTAGTTGTTGTGTTATGATATTTTTATCTTCTCTTTATACCCATAATTTTTGCAAGAATGTGTACTTGGTTGTTTGAAAAATTTTCTTTTGTTTTCGAAGGGCATGTGCATTTTTACGAGTAGCTTCTCTTTAGGAGTGTAACTGACTTCATGAAACCTTTGGTGGTTTGAATCACTGTTTAGAATAATCTTCAACTAAATTACATAGGTTTCATTTTGTAGATATTGATTTTCTAAAGGTGAGTGGTAAGAAATTTTGGCAATCTCAATCCTCATCAAGGTTGATTTTAGTGGCTTGGATGCTTGTAAGAACTTTCTAATAGATTTTCTATAACACTCTATGTTTCTTTTGACTTTCCCTCAGTTAAATTATTTCATCTAGACTTCAATCTTGTTCTCTCTTAAGCAATCTCAAGCAAAAACAATAGAACCATAAAGTTTAGAAGGCTTAAGTCAGATTACAAAGTTTGTTGTCATTAAAATCACATCTAAAGAAGGACTTTGACTTAACAGTTTAGGTATTACAATCCAAGACAGAACTATCTTTTCAATATCCCAAATTCATAGTTTTCTTTACTCTCTCTTAAATTTATGTAATTAATTACTCTTTCAAACGTTATTCACGCTTTCCAATTAATCAAACACCTGAATAAAAAATGAACAATGAAAGTAGTAATGCTCCCACTCTTGGTTAATTTTCATTCTTTTTAAATCATACCTAATTACAAATGATATCATTGGCTTATAAGATCACTACATAAAGCTTCAATCCAATCATCTCCCTGTAAATGTATTGAGTTAATTTTAGAAACAAGTACAACATTTTATGTAGTTCCTAAAAGGTAACTTTTTATGATGTGCATGTATGTGCTTTTGAAGAAGTTCAGTGACAGTAAGCCTAAAAAAAAATGATGTCTAGTTCTAGTAAATGCTATGTTGAGTTGACTTTCATTGTTGATTTCGCGTAAGATGATGTGATTGTTTTGCCAATCTCTTCTCTTAATTAAAAACAACATCACATAACACAAATTTGAAACTTCAACTTTTAAAAACTAACAAAGATATAGGATTGAATAAATGAACCAAATCACATATTCCTTGATATTCTAAAAGACCTAACAGCCCCAAAATATTTTGAAAGCAATCTTATTTATTCATAAATCGTAAATAAGTTTCTTTTTCAATATCATGCTCACATTTTATTTATAGAAATATATAAGAAAGCATAACATCCTTTTTTTATAACTTTGAAACAATTAATGCATTCAAATAATATTTGACTAGAAATAAAGCCTAACATTTAATCATTGACCACAACACCTTTTTTTTTGTTCTTTTACAATTATTGAATAAAAAAATAACCATGGCTTTATAAAATTTCACTATTTGAGAATGAATTTCATCATTCAAAAAAATCAACGTCGATTTAACATCTTCTCTTTAATACAATTTTGAAACAATTAATGCGTTCAAAAAAAATTGACTACAAATAAAGCCTAACATTTAATGGTTGACCACAACCTTTTTTTTTTTCATTTTTGACAGTAATAGAATAAAAAAATACTGTAGTGTTGTAAAACATCCCTACATGAGAATGATATCATCATTTACAAAAATCAACGTCGATATGCTATCCACATTCTCATTAATCTTTTTTTAATCTTTTCGATTAGAGGTTTTGTAGTTTTACAAATATATAATATTTCTTCACTCAATCATTAGGTAAATATATTTTTGTTTACGTATTCCTTTTCACTTATTTCTCATTTGCAACTATGCTTACCTTTATGTGCTCATTCACAATGGACAATGAACCAACACCCTTAATGTGAACACCAACATATCATTACAACTCGTGAGATAGCATTATAGAGAACGACTTACCAATTTGACCAAACTTTAACACGATATGCTTGACTGAGGAGTGTACGAACTAAGACAGTTTACAATGATGAAGAACTTTGACCATGTGCCCAGAAAGCAACAATTCAACCTGTGAACAAAAAAGGAAGGGAAATTATTACACATTTACCTATTGTTTTATAATGATATCACTGCTTGGCTATAAATTCACCTATGCTTCCTATGCCCTATCACAACTTGAAAGTCCAAGGAAACATACATACACATTAAAAGTATGATGCAAGGCATGAAAATGAGGACTTCTTTTTTGCTATTGATTGCTTTATGTTTGTTACTATCAACATTAGGTTCAAGCCAAATTGATGACATCACTGTGCTCTGAGGCTATACCGTTATTGATGCCTTGTCAGCCATATTTGGTGGGTGCGGGATTAGCATTGCCTGATTGTTGTGCAGCAGCAAATATTGTGTTCCAAAGGGCCAACACCACTAAAGTTCAGTAGGGATTTGTGCAATTGTTTCAAGAATGTTGCTGCCATTATTCATGTTAATCCTGAAAAATCAAGACAACTCCCTCAAATCTGTAATATCGGTCTTTCATTTCCTCTCGACCCATCAATTGACTGCAACTCGTAAATCTCTATCTATCTTTTCACTCTTTTTATTTCTCACGCACGTGCACATTCAATTATATTTATATAATTATTCTTAACTTCCATTTGACTATATGTGCAGGATTCCATGATGCTTTTGTCAGCGGGGATTGTAGTACATCTTGAACAACTATATCAAGGTCTCAAAAATAAGCATACGCAATGCAAAAAATAAATGTTAGAATCTATGTAAAACTATGTATTCTTCACGAAGTCATTTATGGAATAAAAACCCATCGAATTTCAGTATGAAAATTTTCTTTCCAACATTTATAACTAGTTTGTTTCTATCAAAAGAGAAAAATAACACAAAAGATTCAAACAAAGTTTGACACTACATTCTTGATAAAGCTAGCATGGCTTGTGACATATGAAGCTAATGTATGGTGAAGACTAACTAAAATTGACATTGTAGGAACCATTCGGTTGAACATGTTATAAGTTTAGGTCTCCAATATAAAAGAATTAAAATAGCATAAAAGCTTAGTTCTAGTAATTTGATATACTAGATTGCTCTTCCAATTCTGAAGCTGTCATAATTGGTTTGGCACAATACAGTAGCGCAATGGCATGATGGGCTAGGCTAGACTCTCAAATGTGAGACCCAAAAAGAATCAAGCATATTCAACCAGCCTGGCAGGGTCAGACAAGCTTGGTTAGGCTCATAAAATGCATGCCTGAAAACTACGGGACTATTTGGCTTGGTATTAATTTTTTTCCTTTATAAAATACAAATAAATTTAGGCAATAAAAGAAAATGGGCAAATTTGGCCCATCCTGACGGGCCAACAGGCCAGGCCAGACCAACAAAATGTAGCCCATAAGAAATTCGAGCTAGCCCAACCCGCTTGCCACCTTTTAGCCTACCGAGCCGAGTAGCCTATTTTGACACCTCCATCCAATTCTTTTATTGTCTTTATCTTTTTTTACATCTCTCATTGTCTCTATCATTTTTTACTTTTTGATCAATTCAAAATTGCATTTATTATTTTATGTATGCTAATTCAGATTTTTTTATTTTACTACATTTATTTTTTTCTTAATAAAAGGAAAAAATGACACAAGTGCAAATATTTACAACCAAGTTCCTACATTAGAAATTGAAAAACTTAAGCCCAAGCACACATAAATTATGAAATCAAAAGAAAGAAAGCAAGAAAAAACAATTCATAATGGGACAAGCCCAGTTTTTGTCACCTAAAGGGGTTCAAGCCCCATCCTTTGAGTCAGTAACATAATAAAACAATAATAAAATACAATAGCATAAAATAAATGGGAACATGAAAAAAAAAAAGCAGTAAAAGGCGATGAGATCATTTGAACCACATTTTCATCAAGCTAGCATGACCTAAGACATATGAAATTGACATTATGGTGATGAATAACTAAAATTGATGTTGCATGAACCATTTAGTGGAACATGTTATAGGCGTGTGTCTCCAATATTAAAGAATTAAAAAAGCATAAAACTTGAGTTCAAGTAATTTGATATACCATAGTCAACTTCCAATTCTAAAGTTATCACAATTGGCCTAACTAGTTAGGCTAGCCTCTCAAATTTGAGGCTTAAAAAGAATCGAGCATATTTGGCCTAGCTCAGCGAGCCATATGAACTAGGTCGGGCCCATAAAATGCAGGCCTGAAAACATCCAGGCCTATTTGGCCTGATATTAGTTTTTTTCTTTGAAAAATTTAAATAAATTTAGGCAAAAAAACAAAATAGGCCAATATGGCCTAGCTCAATGGGCCAAACTAGCCCAACACAAGTGCAGTCCATAAGAAATTTATGCCACCCAGCCCGATTTCAACCCCTGGGCCCACCAGGCTAGGCAACTTGTTTTGAAACCTCTATCCAATTCTTCTATCAGTTTTATCTTTCTTTAACTCTCTCATTGTCACTATCATTTTTTACTCTTTGATCAATTCAAAATTGCATTTATTATTTTATCTATGATAATTCAGTTTTTTTATTTTATTACATTTATTATTTTTCTTAATTACAAAGAAAAAATGACACAAGACCAAATATTCACAACCAAGTTCATCCTTTAGAAATTGAATAACTTGAGACCAATTGCACATAAATTGTAAAACAAAAAAAAAAATGATTCATTATGCCATAGGCCCAATTTTTGTCACCCATGGAGGTTCAAGGCCCATCCTTTGAGTCAATATCATAACAAAACAATAATAAAATACAATGACATAAACTAAATGGGAAAAAAAGAAAAAAAAAAGATTAAAAGGCGAGGGGATTATTTGAACCACATTCTTCACTGAAGCTAGCATGGTCTAACACACATGAAATTGATGTTATGGTGATGAAAAACTAAAATTGATGTTGCATGAACCATTTGGTTGAACAAGTTATAGGCGTGGATTTCCAAAATAAATGAATTAAAATAGCATAAAAGTTGAGTTCAACTAATTTGATATATCAAATTGCTCTTCTAATTCTTTTGTCGTTTTTATCTTTCTATACTTTTCTCGTTGCTACTGTCGTCTTTTACTCTTTGATCAATTCATAATCGCATTTAATATCTATACCTCTGCCACCTTTTCAACCTGGCCCACATGGCCTATTTGTTAGGGCATAATAGTTTTTCCAATTTTTTTCTTTTTTTTTTCTGGAGGCTTTTATTTTGGGTTATGAAATCTAAGCCCATTTGTAATGTAGTTTGTTAGTGAGCAAGGACAGTTACTTAGGGATCAACATCATTTGTGGGATTGATGCTTAGTGAAGACACAAGTGGCAATGGTGAAGTTGTTTGGAGGTGGTGGTTTTGGCCATTTATTATCACAACTCATTTCCTATTTATAGTTTCAGTTTTAGGATAATATACCAAGTAGAATTCCCCCCTCCTCTGATCATAAATTTAGATTTCTTTATAAACTTTGTGATTTTTTTTACTTGATTTGTATGATTGTTTCTTTTTAACATAAATAAATTCATTATGTGTCTTTCAACAAATTGAAAAGACTTTGAGAATAAGACTATGGTAATTGATTATTATGGATAGACAAATTTAAATTTATGCAAAAGATTTTTTGAAATGCCACAAAACACAACTTCCAACTCTATACACACCGATATGGATTTTCAATTTTGTTTCCATGTGCACCTTACAATTATATATGCCTCTTCTTTTATTTTCTTAATTAATAAAAATATTATGATTTTGGTTCTTATATACTAAGGGTATAATTTGTGATGAAGAATTGTCTTCGTGTTTAGTCAAATTCTGCTTGTGATTGGGAAATTGTTAATTATTGATTTGTACATGACCTCATTTTGTAAACATGTTGACTTCATTCTTATTGCCTTCATGAATTTTTCATTTGACAGTGAAAAATAACAATGTTTGATAATAACATTGTTGTTTACAAATTTTTCCAAACTTTCACTTCTTTGTTACCGGTGGTGAGGATGCAAATGAGCTTATCTTAACCACAGTTTTGCTAGCATTTTTTGACTCCGTGGGCCTCCTGCTCAAGTAATTGTCTTATATTAACTATTTATCTATATGTCATAAAAACAATTAGTTCCATATGTCATAAGAATAATTAGGAAAAGCGAGTGAAAGAACAATAGAAAAGAAAGTGGAAAAAAGTGAGAAAAGTAAAAGAATGAAGAATGATTCAGAAAAGAAAATGCAAATGAGTTTCTTTACAAGAAAGAATGAGATCAAAAAGGCATTTTTTTTCCAACCAGCCTATACTTGTATCTTGGTATAAGGAGGCATGCTTAAACTCTAACATTGATTCCTCTTCTTTGCCTGTTTCTATTATTTCTTTTTGGTAGGATTTTGAATGTCTTTCTAAAAGAGGTTCCTAGTGAAGGAAAATTGAACAAAAAGTGTAACACCCTCAATTTTAGGGAATATTAATATTAATATTCTATTTTCAATAGACGCTTATATATTATTGTTTTCTATTATTACTATCATTCCGATATATAGGAACATGGCATGAAAGCCTAAATATCAATTCTATATCTTGAGAAATTAACATTTTCTCAGAACAAAATATTTTAATATTTCAAATTATATATATAAAATAAAAAAATGACAACCAAATAAGAAGTACATCTAAAAATGGTTACCATTAAGATTTGAAAAACTTTAATAATGTCTAAATAGGAAGTGCATCCAAATGGCCTTTGTTGAGTTTAGTATTTTATTTTTAAGTAGTAAAAGATTAAGAACTATTTTATTACAAACTAATTATTATTATACTATTTGTCTTATGCGGAAAAACATAGGCTCAGCCATTGTTAAATTGGTTTTCCTTTGTTATATGTCAATGTTTATTTATCCTAGACTCAACACAATGTTTTCTTAGCCCATCAAAGATTAGCACAACTATTAGACTTCAAAAAAAGGGTATCCTAAAAACGGTGCTAGGCCCAATACGGACCAGCAAAGGAGGCAGCCCTCCCCATTTTTTTCTCAGAAAGTTCATGATAGTGGGTCAGGCCCATCAATCTACCTGGGGTTCAGCGAAAAGGGGGTAAACCCTATCAGACGCTCTAATTTCCCCAAATCGCAGATCTTCACCCAAGGGCACCACACAACCCTCCCTGTCGTGAGAGTGACGAAGCTGACGTGAAGCTGGTGCGGTGTGAAGGGGAAGACCCAAGGAAGCGTGGCTGTCGACGATGGCTCGCGCAATGGTAGCGCGGCGGTGGTGGCGGTTTGCGGATGCATGCAACGGTGACAAGGAGGCGTCGGTGGTTACAAGGAGGTTTACGTTTTGACAATGTAGTAGTTGATGGAAGAGTCTCGCATCTTGGCATCGTGATGGAGGCGACGGTGGTCGGCGAGTCACGTCTTGACTTGGTGGTTAGCGGTTCAGGGATTTGTGTTGACGGAGATGTGGAAGTGCGATGGAGGTTTAGTGGTTCGCGTCACGGAGGCACGATGGTGGTTAGTGGTTCAGCGGAAACATAGCGGTTGACGGTAGAGCATTCATGACTTTATCGGAGGGGTTTCTAATTAATTAATACAGAGAGTTTTTTTGTTTTTGATTAATGTCGGATTGTTGATGTGCTTGATTTACGTGTTCTCTAATTTGGTATTCAAAATTTGTGAATATGTGACAATGATGGATGTGTGAGGTTTTGTGATGCTAAAGAAGTGCTGCTATATGTGATTGAGTGTGTTTTGTGAATGTGTGTGAGTGCAGAAAGGGTGATTCGCGTATGTAGAGTATTGCAGTGGATGTGTGTGGCGAATGAGCGTGGATCGGAAGTATTTCTACAAATTCGTAGACGATTAGAAAAAATGTAGGAACAAATGTGTGTTGGTGGCATGGCGATGAAGCGAATAAGAGATTCATATAGAAAGCTAATCGAAATAGATAAATAATCAAAACCAAACCCAATCAAAGAAACTCATATACAAAACCAAAAAGAAAACCCAGCTACAAAGATAATTTTATTCCAAAGCTAGTTATGACGTTAGAAGATTAAATGGTGGAAGTAACAGCAAAGGATAAAGAATAGGACCTTCCATGCTTTTGCCGACAAAAGGAATTAGGATCTTTAGATGGAGGATGATGTGAGGGAAATTTGCAAGAATCAATGGATTGATTGTGTGAGAAGGAGTGACGTGAAAATTGTTTGTGAGAAAAAAATTTGTGTCCTCAGAGAATAATGTCTTAATGTCTTATTTATAAGCACTTTAGTCTTTCAAACTTGCTCTACAAGCTAGTGTAGCTTGCACTTGCAAGCTACTGTAACTTGCTTTAGAAATTTTTTCTAAAATTTTTGTTATTTATATTTTTTCCTCTCATTTTTTCTTTTACAAAATTGGATCAAGGGTTATTAGTCCAAACCCCTTTATTTAAAAATTTCTTCTTTTATTATTGGGTTATAATTGCTAACCCAAACTTTATTCTGATTAATTTAAATTTTTCCAATTATGAACTTAAAATAAAATGACTCAATATTATTATTATTATTACTATTCTATTTTTATTTTTGTTATTTTTCTAATTACCCGAATAAAATTGAGTCTTCACAGCTAAGAATGAAATCATTCTCTTAAAGAGGTATAGTTAATTGATTAGAAAGATTCATAGTTGGTGTAGAGGATCTCAGTGGAGTAAAATTTGTTTAGTTTTTATAGGATAAATTAAGTGCATAATCATTTCCAAGAGGCCAAATTGTTAAACATTCTTAGAACCTTATTAAATTCTCCACCAAGTAGGTCCTATTGTAATAAAATAGTTAGACCTTATACGATTTCAGCATTGGTAATATGTTCTATGTTTCTCAATTAGGGAATTATATTCTTGATATGTCTTACGTTCTAAAACTTAGCATAATTATAAGTACATAATTTCGAGGACAAAATTATTTTGATAAGGGAAGAATTATAACATTCTCTTTTTCCTGATTTCTTTTATTTAAAAAATAAAAATAAAATAAATAAATTAGTTCTTTATTTTATTTTTTCTTGTTACTATATTTATTAATAGTTTTAATAATTGTGTTTACGGTTATATTTGAATTAATTTAAGATAATTAAAAAGATTATATTAATTAGTTTTGGAAAAAATATTATGGGTTTAAATAAAAAATTGTGTGTAGATTAAAATAAAGTTTTAATATTAAAAAGGGTTGTAGAAAAAAAATTACAAGAATTATTGTTTGTGTAATTATGTTGCAATTATATTTTAACTACATAAAAAAAATTATACTTAATTAGTTTTCAAAAATATTATGGATTTAGATAAATTACAAATGTGTGTGTGAATTAAAATAAAATTTGTAAGGTTAAAGATTTAAAAAGGTTGATTGTGAAAACAAAAATTTAAAAGAAAATTGTAGTAATAGAACATAAAAAGAAAAAAACTATAATAGTTTAAGTTAGAACCTCACTCCCTCTTCGTTTGTTTGTGTGTTTGTTTTTTTTTTTTTTCTTTTTGTTTGTTGTTTGTTGTGTGTTTTCCCCACTCCCATAGATGGCAGCAATTGACATCGATACCACATAGTAGAAGCTTGGCGATATCTCTCAACGTCTTCCTGTGGTAACCCTTTGGCACTTTGATTCTAAATGAATAAAGTTTCTTTCTTTCTTTTAGATATGATCAGCTTTAGGAAATGTAATATTGTACTTGAAATCGTTATGTATTTACTATTAAAAAAAATCACTTCATATTTTCGAATATAGAAAACATTATGTAAACATTGTTAATATATTTATATTATTTGGGGTGTTACACCATTTATTCTTTCTATATTTTTTATTATTTTCATCTTGCCTTGATATTGTTAGGTATGTATAATTACAAAGTAGAAAGTTGTTCATGTTCATGTACGTAAAATCAAATTAACGTGATTCATGTGTTGTTATTTTGTTGCTAATTTTGTTCCTTTTTATTTGAATAGCTTTTATTTTAATTTATTCCCATTTCTGTTATGTTAAACGTCAAGTATAATATGCATTTGCTATTAAGTTTTGATGTATGCTAAAACTACTAAAAGAAGTTAAAAAAAAATAATAAATATGAATCAATGTAATAAAATTCCAAAATATTTTTAAAGATGATTCCTTTTCTATACTACTACTAATAATAATAATCATGAAAATTAAAGTATATAAAATTTAGGTGAAATAAAAAACTCCAATCATTTTACTAAAATAAAAAAATACTAACAATAATCTTTTATGGAGAAAGGGGTTAATTAATTGGATGTGATATCATCTTAACCCTAGAGTTCTTTAAGACACAAGTTGTGACAACTTGGAAGTCTTAGGACTCTTTCCAAAATATTTCAAATTATAAGTTTTAATTAAAATCAAATTTCATAATTTATCAAAAGAATAAATTAATAACAAATGATGATAAAATTTTAATAGAGAAGAATTAATTGGATGTGACATTCTCTTAATCCTGGGGTTTAAGGATGCAAGTTGTGATAGCTTGTTGTTGTAAAGCTCTTCTCTAAATTAAAAAACAATAAAAATTATTGTTTATAATAAGAAGGAAAATAAAATATTCAAATCAAGAAAGTAACTTAATTAGAATCGAGTAATCCTTGATAGAAAAAGAATTAATTGGATGTGACATCTTCTTAATCCTAAGTTTTGATACACAAGTTGTGATATCTTGATGTCGTGAAACTCTTCTCTAAAACAAAAAAAGAAACATATGTAATAAGTTAAATTAATTCGTAGGTCCCTGAACAATTTGAAAAATTTTAATTAGGTCCCAAATTAAAAAGTTTTGTAATTAGGTTCTTGATCTTATAAATTTTTTGTAATTGAGTCGCTAAAGTCTTTAAAACCGTCACAAATTGTTATTTTTTGGCAGTTTTAAGCCATCATAAACTAACATCAAGTACCCAATTACAAAATTTTTACAAGATCAAGGACCCAATTATAAATTTTTTTAATTTAGGGACCTAATTAAAAATTCCTAAATAGTTTAGGGACCTACAGATTAATTTAACCTATGTAGTAAGATTAAATTACTTTAAGAAATTGGCTTAGGTGTACACTTCTGTTAATTTTATCTTAGGGACGTATGAGATGTGACTGTTTAGAAATCCGAAAATTAAAATAGAATAATAATAATAATTAAAAAATATCAACATACAAATATTTTCTACCAAAAGAACTATGTAGTTTGGTTCTCTATTGTACTAGGAGATACGTAGAAACAGGGGCACCATTCTTGTCGATCTCAAAAATAATAAAATTTAAAATAAAATAAAACCTTTTTTTGTAATAAATAAAATCTTTCTTTTCATTATAATTAGTTTTAGGGTGATATAAATATTTTAAAAGTTATTAATAATTTGCTTAGTTAATTAACGGTAACAGTCTTTATGACGGACATTGTAGGGTGCTAACACCTTCCCTACACTTAATTGACTCTCGAGCCCAAATTTGGTTTTCGTAGATCATTTTTTTTTAGGTTTTTTTCGATGTTTTTCCTAAATAAATATTGGTGGTGACTCCCTCTACTTTTAAATTTATTTTTGTCCCGCGACAATAATGTTTTGTGTAACATTGTTTTTAATGTTAAATTTAATATATTAAATAATGTATTACAAATAAATTACTTGAAAAATCATATTGATGGTAATTTCTATTAAATTAACGGTGTAAAAATCTTTATACTAATAATACATAAAAATTAAACTTCACATTTAAACTAGTATAAAAAAATAAAAACCATCACACTTAAACTCATTATTCACACTTTAATTAAACAAAAGTTAAAATGGGTCAATTTGGTAGGAGGGAGATTAGTTGGGCGTTAGATAGAAGCTCCAAATACTTCTAGGTTACACCAAAAAAAAAAAAAATAAACAAAACTATTATTTTATATTTTAATTATAAAACATATATCATCAAATAAAATATTCAACTAAACTTAGATCCAAAATATATAATAATGGTTAAATTAATCCCAAGGTCCCTATAGTTTTATAGAGTTTTTAATTATGTCCGAAAGGTTATAAACACTTTAAAAAAGTCCTAATAGTTTAAAAAGTTTGTAATTAAATCCCTACATGCTAATGATGTTATAACTTTATTAATTTATATTTAACTGAATTGTACTTTTAGTTTTCTAACTTTCTTCTTATTTACAATTAAGTCCACCAACATTAAAATCAAAAACTAATGACTTTATTTGATATATAAATAAAAATTATATTATATATAACTTAAACTAGAGACTAAAATTGCACATATATTTACTACTACTAAATTAAATAATATTAACATTATATAAACTAATAATATTAAAATTAATATTAATAAATATAAATTAACAATATATACTTGTTAGTATGAATGGAGTTTGAATCCCCACCCTCAGAGTTCACTAATATATATAAGTTAATATATATTGATAAACTTCTAGAAAAAATTAAATATATTAGATATGATATAAATATAAGAGAAGAAAGTTAATTGAAAATAGATCATATAGATATATTTTTTTAGTAAAATATATATAAAAATTATTTCATTGATAATAATATCTTATTTCAGTCACTAAAATCTGCAGAGAAAAAAATTAAAACAACACAATTTTTTAAAAAAATTATTTAAAATAGAGTAATTAAGTTATAATAAATATATACATATATAGTAATAAAAAGTATAAGTTATTGTCTATTTTGTTTTATAATATTATATTATTTATGTACTAGTAGTAAATATATATGTAATTTTTGTCCTTAGTATATATTATTAATTTAATTATATATTAGTATTTATTAATTTTAATATTATTACTATATATTTAGTATATATTTATTAATATTAATTTTATTATTATTAGTTTGTATAATGTTAATATTATTTAATTTGGTAGTAGTAAATATATGTATAATTTTAGTCTCCCTTTTAAGTTATATATAATATAATTTTTATTTCTATATTAAATAAAGTTATTAGTTTAGTGGTTTAGTGATGTTGGTGGACTTTAAGGTTGGGGGTTCAATTCTCACCTTCAATACCTTTTTAATTTCTTTTCTATTTTTTTGCATACCACTTATATTTAGAGGAAAGTTGGAAGACTAAAATTGCAATTAAGTTAAATATAAATTAACAAAGTTATAACATCGTTAATGTATAGGGATTTAGTTACAAACTTTTTAAACTAGAAGGACTTTTAAAGTGTTTTTAACTGTAGGAACTTAATTAAAAACTCTATATAGCATATATCATCAAATAAATATTCAACTAAACTTAAATCCAAAATATATAATAATAATATAAATTATTTACAAATCATAATATATATCTAGTATCTAGTATTTGTAACAAAGTAATTTATTTAAATAAATTCAAATCTAACATAACAAACTTATGAAACACCAATTTATAAACTTTTTTTTTGAAAATTAACTATTTATAAACTTGTAAATCTAATACTTAAACTCTCCAAGATATGTCAAAAACTCATATATTAATGCTGATTAGTTATATATAATACTTTTTAATGTCAATATAACATCAATGGTTTTTTTATTACATAGTAATGATTTGAATAATACTTGCTGTTTATAGTAATTTGTATGACATTATTAAAATAATACAATTAGTTATATATAATGATTTGTGTAACATTGTTTTTAATTTTAAATTTAATACAATAAATAATGTATTAATACAAATAAATTAAAAAAATTGTGAATAAATATTTATATCCCGATCAAAACTCATTTAACAAGTAGTTTCGTGATGAATATTTTGGTATGTGTCCATTCCACAGTTCAATTACCATTCCTAACGTGGAGATTTATGATTTCAAATGAGGAAAAGAACATAAACAGAAATTTTAAAATATTCAAACATTGAACTATTAATATGTTAGAAATTATTCCTAACCCTCTGCGGCTAATAACTTTTGAATGGTGCATTATAGGATAAAATATTCCTAACCCTCTAGGCCTGTTACACAAAAAAAAATAAAATTAGTCTGATGTAAAATAATTTAATACAGATTTTTAAAAAGGTAGAAACTAATTAATGCCATGTTGAGATTGACTTTCATTGTTGATTTCACGCAAGAAGATGCAATTGTTTTGCCAATCTCTTCTCTCAATTATAAACAACATCACATAACACAAATTTGAAACTTCAACTTTTAAAAAATAACAAAGATATAAGATTGAATAAATGGACCAAATAACATATTCCTCAATATTCTAAAAGACCTAACAGCCCCAAAATATTTTGAAAGAAATCTTCTCTATTTATATAAATCGCAAATAAGTTTCTTTTTCAATATCATACTCGCATTTTATTTATAGAAATATATAAGAAAGCATAACATCTTCTTTTTCTACAACTTTGAAACAATTAATGCGTTCAAAAACTATTTGACTAGAAATAAAGCCTAACATTTAATCATTGACCACAACACTTTTTTTTTGTTCTTTTACAGTTATTGAATGAAAAAGTAACCATGGCTTCATAAAAGTTCACTACTTGAGAATGAATATCATCATTCAAAAAAATCAACATCGATTTAACATCTTTTCTTTAATACAATTTTGAAACAATTAATGCGTTCAAAAAAATTTTAACTATAAATAAAGCCTAACATTTAATGGTTGACCAAAACCTTTTTTTTCCCTCATTTTTGACAATAATAGAATAAAAAAATAACTGTAGCGTTGTAAAACATCACTACATGAGAATGATATCATCATTTACAAAAATCAACGTCGATATGCTATCCACATTCTCATTAATCTTTTTCTAATCTTTTCGATTAGAGGTTTTGTAGTTTTTACAAATATATATTATTTCTTCACTCAATCATTAATTAAATATATTTTTGTTTACGTATTCCATTTCACTTTTTTCTCATTTGCAACTATGCTTACCTTTATGTGCTCATTCACAGTGGACAATGAACCAACACCCCTAATGCTAACACCAACATGTCATTACAACTCAGGAGATAACATTATAAAGAACGACTTACCAATTTGACCAAACTTTAACACGATACGCTTGACTGAGGAGTGTAGGAACTAAGACACTTTAGAATGATGAAGAACTTTGACCATGTGCCCAGAAAGCAGTAATTCAACCTGTGAACAAAAAAGGAAGGGAAATTATTATTTACCTATTATTTTATAATGATATCACTGCTTGGCTATAAATTCACCTATGCTTCCTATGCCCCATCACAACTTCAAAGTCCAAGGAAACATACATACACATTAAAAGTACGACGCAAGGCATGAAAATGAGGACTCCTTTTCTGCTAGTGATTGCTTTATGTTTGTTGCTATCAACATTAGGTTCAAGTCAAATTGATGACATCACGTGCTCTGAGGCTATACCGTTATTGATGCCTTGTCAGCCATATTTGGTGGGTTCAGGATTAGCATCGCCTGATTGTTGTGCAGCAGCAAATATTGTGTTCCAAAGGGCCAACACCACTGAAGTTCGTAGGGATTTGTGCAATTGTTTCAAGAATGTTGCTGCCATTATTCATGTTAATCCTGAAAAATCAAGACAACTCCCTCAAATCTGTAATATCGGTCTTTCATTTCCTCTCGACCCATCAATTGATTGCAACTCATAAATATCTATCTATCTTTTCACTCTTTTTATTTCTCACGCACGTGCACATTCAATTATATATTTATAATTATTCTTAACTTCCATTTGACTATATGTACAGGATTCCATGATGCTTTTGTCAGTAGGGATTGTAGTACGTCTTGAACAACTATATCAAGGTCTCAAAAATAAGTATACGCAATGCAAGAAATAAATGTTAGAATCTATGTAAAACTATGTATTTCTTCACGAAGTCACTTATGGAATAAAAACCCATCGAATTTCAGTATGAAAATTTTCTTTCCAATATTTTTAACTAGTTTGTTTCTATCAAAAAAGAAAAATAACACAAAAGATCCAATCAAAGTGTGATACCAAGATTGTAAGAACAAAGAAGCCAACTTGACAGCCCAATAATGTTTAGAACCGGTGCACTATTATCTATGTGTGTTTCCAATTTTAACTATAACAAATTAGAGAACTCAATCATTTAACACAATCATAATGATCGAACCATTTCAATTTTGTCAAAATCAAACAATTGCCTGAGTCGATTAAATGAGTTGGTGCTTATTTATTTTCTTTACTAGTGTTGTGCTTGCAAACAAGATGTGATGCTCAATATTAACTGGTTTTTAACTTTATATATGAAACTATAAAGGTTGGTTTTGCTGTATATAATGGGGTATTTCAAAAGGCACAAGCCCCACATTGCTTGGTTTGGTTTTCCATCAAATGTTTATATATCAAAATGTGTTAATGGCTTTCAAAGTGCCTAGTAAAGGGGAGGAGGCTTTTGTGCATGAGAATAGGCCTCGTGGGCCTGTTGCAGTGCAAATGTGTAGATTTTCCCCCTTGCGTTTGCGATCATGGACCTCAAATTTTTAGCTTCGGATTCATTAAATTATCTTTTCAAAAATTGAATTTACATTTCCAATAAGCTTATCGAGAAACTCTCTTTTTTATGATTGTTTATTTGACTAAGTCCTATCCAAAAATCTTGGGATTTTTATCTCCATTTTTTTGAACGGATCTTCTTCGAAAAATAAAGGATTGCATTATCTTTTATAAAAGTTTTTCTGAACGTTTTCCTATCAATGTTACATTTTTTTTACGTTATTGTTAACGTTTTAATTATTAACGTTAATTCTAGCTTTATATAATCTAATTTTCCATAAATATTTGATATACTTCTTCTTCTTCGAAAAATATGCTATACTGCTCCTGCATTCTAAAAAGACTTTTCTCCTGCTAGTTTTGTGCCTTGAACTCGTTCCAGGAGGTTCCTGCTGTATCCTAGGTGACTTGTGCGTACCATGCGGATAAGTCCTTTGGGACAGTGCTATCACGAGCCTCAACAAGCTTTGCTCATGATATCATCATCGTCGCCTCTAATTGGTTTACCTTTATTCTAATAGTCCACCAATACATTATTTTGCACGAAAGTTCGAATACAAAAAAGATAATTTTACTTATTTAGTGTTTTAAATATTGTTTCAAATATATCACACAACGACTTTGGAAGAATGAGCTTGACAATGCACAAAGTTCTTAATCCTCATCACATGTGATACGAATAAAGAAACATCACACAACTTTATTTAATTCAACGTTCTCTTTATTTGAAATAGTGAGAGGATTTGTCTTTTGTCCTTTTATTAAAAGCAGTTGAAATCTAAAAATAGCCCTTAACTTTTTAACCTTTCTGATAAAGCTTTTCACAATGAGCTTTTGAAAGTCATTTTATCAATGTAGTTGTTGTGTTATGATATTTTTATCTTCTCCTTATACCCATAATTTTTGTAGGAACGTGTACTTGGGTTGTATGAGGAATTTTCTTTTGTTTTCGAGGGGCATGTGCATTTTTACGAATAGCTTCTCTTTAGGAGTGTAACTGACTTCATGAAACCTTTGGTGGTTTGAATCACTGTTTAGAATAATCTTCAACTAAATTACATAGGTTTCATTTCGTAGATATTGATTTTCTAAAGGTGAGTGGTAAGAAATTTTGGCAATCTCAATCCTCATCAAGGTTGATTTTAGTGACTTGGATGCTTGTAAGAACTTTCTAACAGATTTTCTATAACACTATGTTTCTTTTGACTTTCCCTCAGTTAAATTCTTTCATCTAGACTTCAATCTTGTTCTCTCTTAAGCAATCTCAAGCAAAAACAGTAGAACTATAAAGTTTAGAAGGCTTAAGTTAGATTACAAAGTTTGTTGTCATTAAAATCACATCTGAAGATGGGCTTTGACTTAACAGTTTAGGTATCACAATCCAAGACAGAACTATCTTTTCAATATCCCAATTCATAGTTTTCTTTACTCTCTCTTAAATTTATGTAATTAATTACTCTGTCAAACGTTATTCACGCTTTCCAATTAATCAAACACTTGAATAAAATAATGAACAATGAAAGTAGTAATGCTCCCACTTCTTGGTTTAATTTTCATTCTTTTAAATCATACCTAATTGCAAATGATATCATTGGCTTATAAGATCACTACATAAAGCTTCAATCCAATCATCTCCCTGTAAATGTATTGAGTTAATTTTTAGAATTACAAGTACAACATTTTATGTAGTTCTTAAAATGTAACTTTTTATGATGTGCACGTATGTGCTTTTGAAGAAATTCAATGACAGTAAGCCTATAAAAAAATGATGTCTAGTTCTAGTAAATGCTGTGTTGAGATTGACTTTTATTGTTGATTTTGCACAAGATGATGTGATTGTTTTGCCAATCTCTTCTCTCAATTATAAACAACATCACATAACACAAATTTGAAACTTCAACTTTTAAAAACTAACAAAGATATAGGATTGAATAAATGGACCAAATAACATATTCCTCGATATTCTAAAAGACCTAACAGCCCCAAAATATTTTGAAAGCAATCTTATTTATTCATAAATCATAAATAAGTTTCTTTTTCAATATCATACTCACATTTTATTTATAAAAATATATAAGAAAGCATAACATCTTCTTTTTTCTACAACTTTGAAACAATTAATGCATTCAAAAAATATTTGACTAGAAATAAAGCCTAACATTTAA
The DNA here is from genome assembly GCA_004329165.1 of Spatholobus suberectus. NCBI lineage: Eukaryota > Viridiplantae > Streptophyta > Magnoliopsida > Fabales > Fabaceae > Spatholobus > Spatholobus suberectus. Next base: position 54,072 of record QUWT01000607.1, on the reverse strand, counting down.
TCATTGACCACAACACTTCTTTTTTTTTGTTCTTTTACAGTTATTGAATAAAAAAGTAACCATGGCTTCATAAAAGTTCACTACTTGAGAATGAATATCATCAAGTAGTGAACTTTTATTGGCAACTATGAATTTTACTAAGGATAAGATAAATACCTTATTGGCAACTATGAAATATATATAGAAGTCTACAATTTTACTGGTCACAAATGTAAATTTAACAACAGCCAAAACATAAATCTAAAAAGCAAATAGATAATAGGGTAAATCATATACTTAATTAAATAAGATTGATCAAAGGATATCTATCTCTGCATGAAGTAAGTCTCATAAGCCATGCTCTTTGGAACATTAGATTCCTCAGCTTGAACATGATCAAAGAGGTTAAATAATTTCTGGCCATTAAAAAACTATGCTTTTGATTGCTGCTATTTTTAGATACCAGCTACAACAATTTGAACCTTGAGATGGCGTAAAGTTGACCCAAAAGTTATTAGGAAATTTATCTTTTACATCTGTATCTATTAATAAAAACTTACATATATGTTAATATTGTTAGAAATAATTCTTTAAAGGTATGCTTTATTTAATCTTTAATCTAAGAAAACTTTAGGCGGAAGTGATATAATCATAAAAGCATGCATATATCAAGAACAACCTGTTCTTGTCCACATAGGATCTACATCATGTTGGATTACTAAGGATAAGATAAATACCTGGATCCATAGTCGATTCTTGATCTAAGCATTCTTTATAGAATATTTGCAGTACTCAATCATGAACACGAATAGAGAGAGCCGATAGCTTTATGGCTCTTCCTTAACTGAATCTCTTGAGTTTCCGATGGGACCTTAGCCTCTTTCAGATGGGGAGAAATGATGAAAACCCCAATTGTGGATCTAAAAATTAAGCACCAATGGGTAATAATTCGGAGCCAAAAAGTGAAGAAAATAAAAGCGGAATAGATGAGAAATGATAAGAACGACGCCACAATCCGAAGATTGATAAGTCGAGGACGATTCGCCACAAAGAATAGAATTCGTTGATAAGAATCAAAGGTTCTAAGCAAGAACCAAGAGGAACAACCCTCTCTCAATTAGCAAAAGCTAATCACATTCACAAATGATCCAAAAGTTCTTTACAAGATGTCTTATATGCCTATTTATACTATCACTAACAAAAGGCCCGATCAAATTAATAAAGGCCCAAACAAACTAAAAGGCCCAATACAAATAAAACTAAAACATAAGCTAGAAACTAAAATTAACTAAAGTCCACTTTGCACCTAATTAAGCAACACTTAGGTGCATAAAAAGGTCTACAAAAAGCCCAACAAGGCCTAATACAAAAACAACCTAAAAGACAAATAACAAGATAGCTAAGCCCCTCCGAGACCTCTATCATTCCTTCCTTCTTGGAAGAAATTCGTCCACGAACTCCTTTATTCCTACATGAAAAAAAAAAAAACAAAGCAAACATTAGTTTTCAATGAATAAGAAAAAAATCCTACAATTATGGAGACTTGAATCCCTTGAAAGGGCAAATCTCTTATTATTTATGTGCTTATATATTCATCCTCCCGAATCAAATACAAGCCTAAAGAAACCATTAATCATTAATAAAATGAAAACCATCCAAAAAGAATGAGGAATATGCACCATCCATCTATTATTAAGCTTGAGTGTCTCATGCTTATAAAACTCATCATTCCCCATCTTTCTACAAACAACAACACACATAGAGGAATTCTCATCATGATCATACAAGACCAAATAATGTACATTAATCTCAAATCTTAAGGACTTTGCTCCACTACCTAAAGATAGTTCATGCAAACCATGAACATCATGCATTTCATAATTTTCATGCAAATCACAAGCAACATGTAAATCATAAGCCTTAAGAATTAACACATGTTGTTGCACATCAAATAAAACATAGGGTCTAAAGTTGGTGTAAGTTAAAATTTTCCCTTCTCTATGGTTGCATTGTTCCTCATGTGCATCCACCTCCTCTCCAAATTGCCTTGCCAATTGATCTTTTATGTATAATTCTTCCCTAGGCATCAAAACAAAAGAATTTTTATGGTTAGATGCACAATCAAATTGACAAAGACAATTGAGCTCAACATCCAAATTAGAAGAAAGAATAATAGCTCCACTTCAATTTCTTGCACAAGAGAACTATCACTATCAAAGAAAGGCTTAGAATATAAGTCATTGTATTCTTTTTTAGGTATCCTAAAAACGGTGCTAGGCCCAATACGGACCACCAAAGGAGGCAGCCCTCCCCTTTTTTTTTTTCAGAAAGTTCATGACAGTGGGTTGGGCCCATCAATCTACCTGGGGTCCAGCGAAAAGGGGGTAAACCCCATCAGACGCTCTAATTTCCCCAAATCGCAGATCTTCACCCAAGGGCACCACACGACCCTCCCCTGTCGCGAGAGTGACGAAGCCGACGTGAAGCTGGTGCGGTGTGAAGGGGAAGACCCAAGGAAGCGTGGCTGTCGACGATGGCTCGCGCAATGGTAGCGCGGTAGTGGTGGCGGTTCGCGGATGCATGCAACGGTGACAGGAGGCGTCGGTGGTTACAAGGAGGTCTACGTTTTGACAATGCAGTGGTTGATGGAAGAGTCTCGCGTCTTGGCATCGTGACGGAGGCGACGGTGGCCGGCGAGTCATGTCTTGACTTGGTGGTTAGCGGTTCAGGGATTCGTGTTGACGGAGATATGGAAGTGCGATGGAGGTTTAGTGGTTCGTGTCATGGAGGCGCGACGGTGGTTAGTGGTTCAGCGGAAACGTGGTGGTTGACGGCGGAGCATTCATGACTTTATTGGAGGGGTTTCTAATTAATTGATACAGAGAGTCTTTTTGGTTTTGATTAATGTCGGATTGTTGATGTGCTTGATTTACGCGTTCTCTGATTTGGTATTCAAAATTTGTGAATATGTGACAATGATACTATTCTGTAGAACAAATTGTCGACGTATTTAAGGCGTGAATAAAAATGATGGATGCGTGAGGTTTTGTGCTGCTAAAGAAGTGCTGCTATATGTGATTGTGTTTTGTGAATGTGAGTGTAGAAAGGGTGATTTGCGTATGCAGAGTATTGCAGTGGATGTGTGTGGCGAATGAGCGTGGATCGGAAGTATTTCTACAAATTCGTAGACGATTAGAAAAAATGTAGGAACAAATGTGTGTTGGTGGCATGGCGATGAAGCGAATGAGAGATTCATATACAAAGCTAACCGAAATAGATAAATAATCAAAACCAAACCCAATCAAAGAAACTCATATACAAAACCAAAAAGAAAACCCAGCTACAAAGATAATTTTATTCCAAAGCTAGTTATGACGTTAGAAAGATTAAATGGTGGAAGTAACAGCTGGAGGATAAACAATAGGACCTTCCAAGCTTTTGCCGGCAAGAGGAATTAGGATCTTTAGATGGAGGATGATGTGAGGGAAATTTGCAAGAACCAATGGATTGATTGCATGAGAGGGAGTGACGTGAAAATTGTTTGTGAGAAAAAAATGTGTGTCCTCAAAGAAAAATGTCTTAATGTCCTATTTATAAGCACTCTAGTCTTTCAAACTTGTTCTACAAGCTAGTGTAACTTGTTTTAGAAGTTTTCTCTAAAATTTTTGTTGTTTATATTTTTTCTTTTAGATATGACCAGCTTTAGGGAAATGTAATATTGTATTTTAAATCTTTATGTATTTACTATTAAAAAAAATCACTTCATATTTTCTAGTATAGAAAACATTACATAAACATTGTTAATTTATTTATATTATTTTGGGTGTTACACCATTTATTCTTTCTATATTTTCTATTTTTTTCATCTTGCCTTGATATTGTTAGGTATGTATAATTACAAAGTAGAAAGTTGTTCATGTTCATGTACGTAAAATCAAATTAACGTGATTCATGTGATGTTATTTTGTTGCTAATTTTTGTTCCTTTTTATTTGAATAGTTTTTATTTTAATTTATTCCCATTTCTGTTATGTTAAACGTCAAGTATAATATGCATTTGCTATTAAGTTTTGATGTATGCTAAAACTACTGAAAGAAGTTTTAAAATAATTATAATAAATATCAATCAATGTAATAAAATTCCAAAATATTTTTAAAGATGATTCCTTTTCTGTACTACTACTAATAATAATCATCATGAAAATTATAGTATATAAAATTACGGTGAAATAAAAAACTCCAATCATTTTACTAAAATAAAAAAATACTAACAATAATCTTTTATGGAAAAAGGGGTTAATTAATTGGATGTGATATTATCTTAACCCTAGAGTTCTTTAAGACACAAGTTGTGACAACTTGGTAGTCTTAGGACTCTTTCCAAAACATTTCAAATTATAAGTTTTAATTAAAATCAAATTTCATAATTTATCAAAAGAATAAATTAATAACAAATGATGATAAAATTTTAATAGAGAAGAATTAATTGGATGTGACATTCTCTTAATCTTAGGGTTTAAGGATGCAAGTTGTGACAGCTTGTTGTCCTAAAGCTCTTCTTTAATTTTTTTTTAAAAAATTATTGTTTATAATAAGAAGAAAAATAAAATATTCAAATCAAGAAAGTAACTTAATTAGAATCGAGTAATCTTTGATAGAGAAATGTGACATCTTCTTAATCCTGAGTTCTGAGACACAAGTTGTGATAGCTTGATGTGTTGAAACTCTTCTCTAAAACAAAAAAAGAAACACATGTAATTAGTTAAATTAATCGATAGGTCCTCGAACAATTTGAAAATTTTTAATTAGGTCCCAAACTAAAAAGTTTTGTAATTAGGTTCTTGATCTTATAAAATTTTTGTAATTGAGTCACTAAAGTCTTTAATACCGTCACAAATTGTTATTTTTTGGCAATTTTAAGCCACCATAAACTACCATCAAGTACCCAATTACAAAATTTTTACAAGATCAAGGACCCAATTATAAATTTTTTTAGTTAAGGGACCTAATTAAAAATTCCCAAATAGTTTAGGGACCTATAGATTAATTTAACCTATGTAATAAGATTAAATTGCTTTAAGAAATTGGCTTAGGTTTACACTTCTGTTAATTTTATCTTAAGGACGAATGAGATGTGACGGTTAAGAAATCCTAAAATTAAAATAAAATAATAATGATAATAATTAAAAAATATCAACACACAAATATTTTCTACCAAAAGAACTATGTGAGTCTGGTTCTCCATTGTACCGGGAGATACGTAGAAGCAGGGGGACCATTCCTGTCGATCTCAAAAATAATAAAATTTAAAATAAAACAACCTTTTTTTGTAATAAATAAAATCTTTCTTTTCATTGTAATTATTTTTAAGGTGAGATAAATATTTTAAAAGTTATTAATAATTTGATTAGTTAATTAAAGATAACCGTCTTTATGACGGACATTGTAGGGTGCTAACACCTTTCCTACACGTAATTGACTCTCGAGCTCAAATTTGGTTTTCGTAGATCATTTTCTTTTTAGGTTTTTTTCGATGTTTTTCCTAAATAAATATTGGTGATGACTCCCTCTACTTTTAAATTTATTTTTTGTTGTCTTGCGACAATAATGTTTTGTGTAACATTGTTTTTAATTTTAAATTTAATATAATAAATAATGTATTAATACAAATAAATTACTTTAAAAATCATATTGATGGTAATTTCTATTAAATTAACGGTGTAAAAATATTTATACAAATAATACATAAAAATTAAACTTCACATTTAAACTAGTATAAAAAAAAAACCATCACACTTAAACTCATTATTCACACTTTAATTAAACAAAAGTTAAAATGGGTCGATTTGGTAGGAGGGAGATTAGTTGGGCGTTAGATAGAAGCTCCAAATACTTCTAGGTTATACCAAAAAAAATAATAAACAAAACTATTATTTTATATTTTAATTATAAAACATATATCATCAAATAAAATATTCATCTAAACTTAGATCCAAAATATATAACAATGTTTAAATTAATCCCAAGGTTCCTATAGTTTTATAGAGTTTTTAATTATGTCCGTAAGGTTAGAAACACTTTAAAAAAGTCCTTATAGTTTAAAAAGTTTGTAATTAAATCCCTACATGCTAATGATGTTATAACTTTATTAATTTATATTTAACTTAATTGTACTTTTAGTTTTCCAACCTTCTTATTTACAATTAAGTCCACCAACAACATTAAAATCAATAAACTAATGACTTTATTTGATATATAAATAAAAATTATATTATATATAACTTAAACTGGACACTAAAATTGCACATATATTTACTACTACTAAATTAAATAATATTAACATTATATAAACTATTAATATTAAAATTAATATTAATAAATATAAATTAACAATATATACTTGTTAGTATGAATGGAGTTTGAATTCCCACCCTCAGAGTTCATTAATATATATAGGTTAATATATATTGATAAACTTCTAGAAAAATTTTAATATATTAGATATCATATAAATATAAGAGAAGAAAGTTAATTGAAAATAGATCATATAGATATATTTTTTTAGTAAAATATATATAAAAATTATTTCATTGATAATAATATCTTATTTAGTCACTAAAATATGCAGAGAGAAAAATTAAGACAACACAATTTTATAAAAAAAATTATTTAAAATAGAGTAATTAAGTTATAATATATATATATATATATATATATAGTAATAAAAAGTATAAGTTATTATCTGTTTTGTTTTATAATATTATATTATTTATGTACTAGTAGTAAATATATATGTAATTTTTGTCCTTAGTATATATTATTAATTTATATTTATTAATTTAATATTATTAGTATTTATTAATTTTAATATTATTACTATATATTTAGTATATATTTATTAATATTAATTTTAATATTATTAGTTGTATAATATTAATATTATTTAATTTGGTAGTAGTAAATATATGTATAATTTTAGTCTCCCTTTTAAGTTATATATAATATAATTTTTATTTCTATATTAAATAAAGTTATTAGTTTAGTGGTTTTAGCGTTGTTGGTAGACTTTAAGGTTGGGTGTTCAATTCTCACCTTCAATATCTTTATTAATATCTTTTCCATTTTTTTGCATACCACTTACATTCAGAGAAAATTTGGAAGACTAAATTGCAATTACTAAATTGCAATTAAGTTAAATATAAATTAATGAAATTATAATCCCGTTAACGTATATGGATTTAGTTACAAAATTTTTAAACTAAAAGGACTTTTTAAAGTGTTTTTAATTATAGGGACTTAATTAAAAACTCTATATAACATATATCATCAAATAAAATATTCAACAAAACTTAAATCCAAAATATATAATAATAATATAAATTATTTACAAATCATAATATATATCTAGTATCTAGTATTTGTAACAAAGTAATTTATTTAAATAAATTCAAATCTAACATAACAAACTTATGAAACACCAATTTATAAACTTTTTTTTTTTAAAATTAACTATTTATAAACTTGTAAATCTAATACTTGAAGTCTCCAAGATATGTCAAAAACTCATATATTAATGCTGATTAGTTATATATGATACTTTTTAATGTCAAAATAACATCAATAGTTTTTTTATTACATAGTAATGCTTTGAATAATACTTGCTGTCTATAGTAGTTTGTATAATATTATTAAAATAATACAATTAGTTATATATAATGATTTGTGTAACATTGTTTTTAATTTTAAATTTAATACACTAAATAATGTATCAATACAAATAAATTAAAAAAATTTGTGAATAGATATTTATATCCCAATCAAACTCATTTAACAAGTAGTTTCGTGATGAATATTTTTGGTATGTGTCCATTCCATAGTTCAATTACCATTCCTAACGTGGAGATTTATGATTTCAAATGAAGAAAAGAACATAAACAGAAATTTTAAAATATTCAAACATTGAACTATTAATATGTTAGAAATTATTCCTAACCCTCTGCGGCTAATAACTTTTGAATGGCGTATTATAGGATAAAATATTCCTAACCCTCTAGGCCTGTTACACAATAAAAAAAATAAGTCTGATGTAAAAATAATTTAGTAAAGATTTTTAAAAAGGTAGAAACTAATTAATGTCATGTTGAGATTGACTTTCATTGTTGATTTCGCGCAAGATGATGCGATTGTTTTGCCAATCTCTTCTCTCAATTATAAACAACATTACATAACACAAATTTGGAACTTCAACTTTTAAAAAATAACAAAGATATATGATTGAATAAATGGACCAAATAACATATTCCTCAATATTCTAAAAGACCTAACAGCCCCAAAATGTTTTGAAAGCAATCTTATTTATTCATATAAATCGCAAATAAGTTTCTTTTTCAATATCATACTCACATTTTATTTATAGAAATATATAAGAAAGCATAACATCTTCTTTTTCTACAACTTTGAAACAATTAATGCGTTCAAAAAATATTTGACTAGAAATAAAGCCTAACATTTAATCATTAACCACAACACTTTTTTTTTGTTCTTTTCCAATTATTGAATAAAAAAAGTAACCATGGCTTCAGTAAAACTTCACTACTTGAGAATGAATATCATCATTCAAAAAAATCAACGTTGATTTAACATCTTCTCTTTAATACAATTTTGAAACAATAATGCGTTAAAAAAAATTGATTACAAATAAAGCCTAACATTTAATGGTTGACCACAACTTTTTTTTTTTTTTTCATTTTTGACAGTTATAGAATAAAAAAATAACTATAGCGTTGTAAAACATCACTACATGAGAATGATATCATCATTTACAAAAATCAACGTCGATATACTATCCACATTCTCATTAATCTTTTTTTAATCTTTTCGATTAGAGGTTTTTGTAGTTTTTACAAATATATAATATTTCTTCACTCAATCATTAATTAAATATATTTTTGTTTATGTATTCCTTTTCACTTATTTCTCATTTGCAACTATGCTTACCTTTATGTGTTCATTCACAGTGGACAATGAACCAACACCCCTAATGCTAACACCAACATGTCATTACAACTCATGAGATAGCATTATAAAGAACGACTTACCAATTTGACCAAACTTTAACACGATACGCTTGACTGAGGAGTGTACGAACTAAGACACTTTACAATGATGAAGAACTTTGACCATGTGCCAGAAAGCAGCAATTCAACCTGTGAACAAAAAAGGAAGGGAAATTATTACACATTTACCTATTATTTTATAATGATAACACTGCTTGGCTATAAATTCACCTATGCTTCCTATGCCCCATCACAACTTCAAAGTCCAAGGAAACATACATACACATTAAAAGTATGACGCAAGGCATGAAAATGAGGACTCCTTTTCTGCTAGTGATTGCTTTATGTTTGTTGCTATCAACATAGTCAAGTCAAATTGATGACATCACATGCTCTGAGGCTATACCGTTATTGATGCCTTGTCAGCCATATTTGGTGGGTTCAGGATTAGCATCGCCTGATTGTTGTGCAGCAGCAAATATTGTGTTCCAAAGGGCCAACACCACTGAAGTTCGTAGGGATTTGTGCAATTGTTTCAAGAATGTTGCTGCCATTATTCATGTTAATCCTGAAAAATCAAGACAACTCCCTCAAATCTGTAATATCGGTCTTTCATTTCCTCTCGACCCATCAATTGACTGCAACTCGTAAATCTCTATCTATCTTTTCACTCTTTTTATTTCTCACGCATGTGCACATTCAATTATATTTATATAATTATTCTTAACTTCCATTTGACTATATGTACAGGATTCCATGATGCTTTTGTCAGCGAGGATTGTAGTATGTCTTGAACAACTATATCAAGGTCTTAAAAATAAGCATACGCAATGTAAGAAATAAATGTTAGAATCTATGTAAAACTATGTATTTCTTCACGAAGTCATTTATGGAATAAAAACGCATCGAATTTTCGTATGAAAATTTTCTTTCCAATATTTTAACTAGTTTGTTTCTATCAAAAAACAAAAATAACATAAAAGATTTGATCAAAGTGTGACACCAAGATTTGTAAGAACAAAAGAACACCAACTTGAGAAGCCCAATAATGTGTAGAACCGGTGCACTATTATCTATGTGTATTTCCAATTTTAACTATAACAAATCAGAGAACTCAATTATGTAACACAATCATAATGATCGAACCATTTCAATTTTGTCAAAATCGAACAGCTGCTTGAGTCTATTAAATGAGTTGGTGCTTATTTATTTTCTTTACTAGTGTTGTGCGTTGCAAACAAGATGTGATGCTCAATATTAACTGATTTTTAACTTTATATATCAAACTATAAAGGTTGGTTTTGCTGTATATAATGGGGTATTTCAAAAGGCACAAGTCCCACATTGCTTGGTTTGGTTTTCCATCAAATGTTTATATATCAAAAATGTGTTAATGGCTTTCAAAGTGCCTAGTAAAGGGGAGGAGGCTCGTGTGCATGAGACTAGGCCTCGTGGACCTGTTGCAGTGCAAATGCGTAGATTTTCCCCCTTGCGTTTGTGATCATGGGCCTCAGAATTTTTTAGCTTCGGATTCAATAAATTATCTTTTCGAAAATTGAATTTACATTTCAAGTAAGCTTGTTCGAGAAACTATCTTTTTTATGATTGTTTATTTGACTAAGTCCTATCCAAAAATCTTTGGATTTTTATCTCCATTTTTTTGAACTGAAAAATAAAGGATTGCATTATCTTTTATAAAAGTTTTTCTGAACGTTTTCCTATCAATGTTACATTTTTTTTAACGTTTTAATTATTAACGTTAATTATGGCTTTATATAATCTAATTTTCCATAAATATTTGATATACTTCTTCTTCTTCGAAAAATACGCTATAATGCTTCTGTGTGCTAAAAAGACTTTTCTCCTACTAGTTTTGTGCCTTGAACTCGTTTCGGGAGGTTCTTGTTGTATCTTAGGTGACTTGCGCGCTACCACACTGATAAGTCCTTTGGGACAGTGCTATCACACGCCTCAAGAAGCTTTGCTCGTGATATCGTCATCATCGCCTCTAATAGGTTTACCTTTATTCTAACAGTCCACAAATACATTATTTTGCACAAAAGTTTGAATACAAAAAAGATAATTTTACTTATTTAGTGTTTTAAATATTGTTTCAAATATATCACACATCGACTTTGGAAGAATCAGTTTCACAATGCACAAAGTTCTTAATACTCATCACGTGTGATACGAATAAAGAAACATCACACAAATTTATTTAATTCAACGTTCTCTTTGTTTGAAATAGTGAGAGGATTTGTCTTTTGTCCTTTCATTAAAACAGTTGAAATCTAAAAATAGCTCTTAACTTTTTGACCTTTCTAATAAAGCTTTTTGCGGTGAGCTTTGGAAAGTCATTTTATCAATGTAGTTGTTGTGTTATGATATTTTTATCTTCTCCTTATACCTGTAATTTTGCAAGAATGTGTACTTGGGTTGTATGAGAAATTTTGTTTTGTTTTCGAGGGGCATGTGCATTTTTACGAATAGCTTCTCTTTAGGAGTGTAACTGACTTCATGAAACCTTTGGTGGTTTGAATCACTGTTTAGAATAATCTTCAACTAAATTACATAGGTTTCATTTTGTAGATATTGATTTTCTAAAGGTGAGTGGTAAGAAATTTTGGCAATCTCAATCCTCATCAAGGTTAGTTTTAGTGACTTGGATGCTTGTAAGAACTTTCTAATAGAATTCTATAACACTATGTTTCTTTTGACTTTCCCTCAGTTAAATTCTTTCATCTAGACTTCAATCTTGTTCTCTCTTAAGCAATCTCAAGCAAAAACAATAGAACCATAAAGTTTAGAAGGCTTAAGTCAGATTACAAAGTTTGTTGTCATTAAAATCACATCTAAAGAAGGACTTTGACTTAACTATTTAGGTATCACAATCCAAGACAAAACTATCCTTTCAATGTCCTAATTCATAGTTTTCTTTACTCTCTCTTAAATTTATGTAATTGATTTCGCACAAGATGATGTGATTGTTTTGAATCTCTTCTCTCAATTATAAACATTACATAACACAAATTTGAAACTTCAACTTTTAAAAAATAACAAAGATATAAGATTGAATAAATGCACCAAATAACATATTCCTCGATATTCTAAAAGACCTAACACCCTAAAATATTTTGAAAGCAATCTTATTTATTCATAAATCGTAAATAAGTTTCTTTTTCAATATCATACTCACATTTTATTTATAGAAATATATAAGAAAGCATAACATCTTCTTTTTTCTACAACTTTGAAACAATTAATGCGTTCAAAAAATATTTGACTAGAAATAAAGCCTAACATTTAATCATTGACCACAACACCTTTTTTTTTGTTCTTTTACAATTATTGAATAAAAAAATAACCATGGCTTCGTAAAACTTCACTACTTGAGAATGAATATCATCATTCAAAAAAATCAACGTTGATTTAACATCTTCTCTTTAATACAATTTTGAAACAATTAATGCATTCAAAAAAAATTTGACTAGAAATAAAGCCTAACATTTAATGGTTGACCACAACCTTTTTTTTTTTTTTCATTTTTGACAATAATAGAATAAAAAAATAACTGTAGCGTTGTAAAACATCACTACATGAGAGTGATATCATCATTTACAAAAATCAATGTCAATATGCTATCCACATTCTCATTAATCTTTTTCTAATCTTTTTGATTAGAGGTTTTGTAGTTTTTACAAATATATAATATTTCTTCACTTAATCATTAGGTAAATATATTTTTGTTTATGTATTCCTTTTCACTTTTTTCTCATTTTCAACTATGCTTACCTTTATGTGCTCATTCACAATGGACAATGAACCAACACCCTTAATGTGAACACCAACATATCATTACAACTCGTGAAATAGCATTATAGAGAACGACGTACCAATTTGACCAAACTTTAACACGATATGCTTGACTGAGGAGTGTACGAACTAAGACATTTTACAATGATGAAGAACTTTGACCATGTGCCCAGAAAGCAGCAATTCAACCTGTGAACAAAAAAGGAAGGAGAAATTATTACACATTTACCTATTATTTTATAATGATAACACTACTTGGCTATAAATTCACCTATGCTTCCTATGCCCCATCACAACTTCAAAGTCCAAGGAAACATACATACACATTAAAAGTATGATGCAAGGCATGAAAATGAGGACTCCTTTTCTGCTAGTGATTGTTTTATCTTTGTTACTATCAACATTAGGTTCAAGCCAAATTGATGACATCACGTGCTCTGAGGCTATACCGTTATTGATGCCTTGTCAGCCATATTTGGTGGCTTCGGGATTAGCATCGCCTGATTGTTGTGCAGCAGCAAATATTGTGTTCCAAAGGGCCAACACCACTGAAGTTCGTAGGGATTTGTGCAACTGTTTCAAGAATGTTGCTGCCATTATTCATGTTAATCCTGAAAAATCAAGACAACTCCCTCAAATCTGTAATATCGGTCTTTCATTTCCTCTCGACCCATCAATTGACTGCAACTCGTAAATCTCTATCTATCTTTTCATTCTTTTTATTTCTCATGCACGTGCACATTCAATTATATTTATATAATTATTCTTAACTTCCATTTGACTATATGTACAGGATTCCATGATGCTTTTGTCAGTGAGGATTGTAGTATGTCTTGAACAACTATATCAAGGTCTCAAAAATAAGCATACGCAATGCAAGAAATAAATGTTAGAATCTATGTAAAACTATGTATTCTTCACGAAGTCATTTATGGAATAAAAACCCATCGAATTTTAGCATGAAAATTTTCTTTCCAACATTTTTAACTAGTTTGTTTCTATCAAAAAAGAAAAATAACACAAAAGATCCGAACAAAGTTTGACACTACATTCTTGATAAAGCTAGCATGGCCTGTGACATGTGAAACTAATGTATGGTGAAGACTAACTAAAATTGACATTGTAGGAACCATTCGATTGAACATGTTATAAGTATAGGTCTCCAATATAAAAGAATTAAAATAGCATAAAAGTTTAGTTCTAGTAATTTGATATACTAGATTGCTCTTCCAATTCTGAAGCTGTCATAATTGGTTTGGCGCAATGCGGTAGCGCAATGGCATGATGGGCTAGGCTAGACTCTCAAATGTGGGACCCAAAAAGAATCAAGCATATTCAACCAATTATGGGTTAGACAAGCTTGGTTAGGCCCATAAAATGCATGCCCAGAAACTACAGGCCTATTTGGCTTGTTATTGATTTTTTTTCCTTTATAAAATACAAATAAATTTAGGCAATAAAAGAAAATGGGCAAATTTGGCCCATCCTGACAGGCCAACAGGCTTGGCTAGACCAACAAAAATGTAGTGTATAAGAAATTCGAGCTAGCCCAACCTACTTGCCACCCCTTAGCCTGCCGAGCCGAGTAGCCTATTTTGACACCTCCATCCAATTCTTTTATTGTCTTTATCTTTTTTTACATCTCTCATTGTCTCTATCTTTTTTTACTTTTTGATCAATTCAAAATTTCATTTATTATTTTATATATGCTAATTCAGATTTTTTTTTATTTTACTACATTTATTATTTTCTTAATAAAAGGAAAAAATGACACAAGTGTAAATATTCACAACCAAGTTCCTACATTAGAAGTTGAAAAACTTAAGCCCAAGCACACATAAATTATTAAATCAAAAGAAAGAAAAAACAATTCATAATGGGACAAGCCCAGTTTTTGTTACCTAAAGGGGTTAAAGCCCCATCCTTTGAGTCAGTAACATAATAAAACAATAATAAAATACAATAACATAAAATAAATGGGAACATGAAAAAAAAGAGGAGTAAAAGGCGATGAGATCATTTGAACCACATTTTCATTAAGCTAGCATGACCTAAGACATATGACGTTGACATTATGGTGATGAATAACTAAAATTGATGTTGCATGAACCATTTAGTGGAACATGTTATAGGCGTGTGTCTCCAATATTAAAGAATTAAAAAAGCATAAAAGTGAGTTCAAGTAATTTGATATACCATATTCAACTTCCAATTCTAAAGTTATCACAATTGGCCTGACGGGTTAGGCCAACCTCTCAAATTTGAGGCTCAAAAAGAACTGAGCATATTTGGCCTGGCTTGGCGAGCCATATGAGCTAGGTTGGGCCCATAAAATGCAGGCCCGAAAACTACCAGGCCTATTTGGCTTGATATTAGTTTTTTTTTCTTTGAAGAATTTAAATAAATTTAGGCAAAAAAACAAAATAGGCCAACATGGCCTAGCTCAATAGGCCAAACCAGGTCAACAAAAGTGCAGTCCATAAGAAATTTATGCCACCCAACCCAATTTCAACCCTTTGGCCCACCAGGCCAAGCAACTTGTTTTGAAACCTCTATCCAATTCTTTTATCATTTTTATCTTTCTTTACCTCTCTCATTGTCACTATCATTTTTTACTCTTTGATCAATTCAAAATTGCATTTATTATTTTATCTATGATAATTCAATTTTTTTATTTTATTACATTTATTATTTTTCTTAATTACAAAGAAAAAATGACACAAGACCAAATATTCACAACCAAGTTCATACATTAGAAATTGAACAACTTGAGACCAATCGCACATAAATTGTAAAACAAAAAAAAAAATGATTCATAATGCCATAGGCCCAATTTTTGTCACCCAAGGAGGTTCAAGCCCCATCCTTTGAGTCAATATCATAACAAAACAATAATAAAATACAATGACATAAAATAAATGGGAAAAAAAAAATGATTAAAAGGAGAAGGGATTATTTGAACCGCATTCTTCACGAAGCTAGCATGGTCTAATACATATGAAATTGATGTTATGGTGATGAAAAACTAAATTGATGTTGCATGAACCATTTGGTTGAACATGTTATAGGCGTGGATTTCCAAAATAAATGAATTAAAATAGCATAAAAATTGAGTTCAACTAATTTGATATATCAAATTGCTCTTCCAATTCTTTTGTCGTCTTTATCTTTCTATACTTTTCTCGTTGCCATTGTCATCTTTTACTCTTTGATCAATTCATAATCGCATTTAATATCTATACCTCTGCCACCTTTTCAACCTGGCCCACATGGCCTATTTGTTAGGGCATAACAGTTTTTCCAATTTTTTCTTTTTCTTTTTTTTTTCTGGAGGCTTTTATTTTGGGTTATGAAATCTAAGCCCATTTGTAATGTAGTTTGTTAGTGAGCAATGACAGTTACTCAGGGATCAGCATCATCTGTGGGATTGATGCTTAGTGAAGACACAAGTGGCAATGGTGAAGTTGTTTGGAGGTGGTGGTTTTGGCCATTTATTATCACAACTCATTTCCTATTTATAGTTTCAGTTTTAGGATAATATACCAAGTAGAATGCCCCCCTCCTCTGATCATAAATTTTGATTTCTTTATAAACTTTGTGATTTTTTTTACTTGATTTGTATGATCATTTCTTTGTAACATAAATAAATTCATTATGTGTCTTTCAACAAATTGAAAAGACTTTGAGAATAAGACTATGGTAATTGATTATTATGGATAGACAAATTTAAATTTATGCAAAAGATTTTTTGAAATGCCACAAAACACAACTTCCAACTCTATACACACCGATATGGATTTTCAATTTTGTTTCCATGTGCACCTTACAGTTATATATGCCTCTTCTTTTATTTTCTTAATTAATAAAAATATTATGATTTTGGTTCTTATATACTAATGGTATAATTTGTGACGAAGAATTGTCTTCGTGTTTAGTCAAATTCTGCCTGTGATTGGGATAATTGTTAATCATTGATTTGTACATGACCTCATTTTGTATACATGTTGACTTCATTCTTATTGCCTTCATGAATTTTTCATTTGACAGTGAAAAATAACAATGTTTGATAATAACATTGTTGTTTACAAATTTGTCCAAACTTTCACTTCTTTGTTACCGGTGGTGAGGATGCAAATGAGCTTATCTTAACCACAGTTTTGCTAGCATTTTTTGACTCCGTGGGCCTCCTGCTCAAGTAATTGTCTTATATTAACTATTTATCTATATGTCATAAAAACAATTAGTTCCATATGTCATAAGAATAATTAGGAAAAGCGAATGAAAGAACAATAGAAAAGAAAAGGGAAAAAAGTGAGAAAAGTATAAGAATGGAGAATGATTCAGAAAAGAAAATGCAAATGAGTTTCCTTACAAGAAAGAATGAGATCAAAAAGGCATTTGTTTTCCAACCAACCTATACTTGTATCTTGGTATAAGGAGGCATGCTTAAACTCTAACATTGATTCCTCTTCTTTGCTTGTTTCTATTATTTCTTTTTGGTAGGATTTTGAATGTCTTTCTAAAAGAGGTTCCTAATGAAGGAAAATTGAACAAAAAGTGTAATACCATCAATTTTAGGGAATATTAATATTAATATTTTATTTTCAATAGACCCTTATATATTATTGTTTTCTATTATTACTATCATTCCGATATATAGGAACATGGCATGAAAGCCTAAATATCAATTATGTATCTTGAGAAATTAACATTTTCCCAGAACAAAGGATTGTATTTAGACTTATACAAGTTAGAGATCTATAAAATTAACTAGAGACTCTAACCGTTAGAAATATAGGTACATTAGGATAGAAAAATGTTAAATAAATATGAAAATATGATAAAATGATATTCTGAACATAGAAACATGATTAGAATATTATTTTATATTATTGTAAATTTTTTCGTAATTTTTGGAGATTATTCAATTTTGACTCAAAGTGCTCATTGGTAACTTTGCGAGCTCAACTGTAAATACTTAGAGAATTCCAAAAAATTATAAAAAAATTTAGGAAGCTAATCTAAGGTGTTTAGAACAGTTTTGTAAAGAAAAATTATATATTTCTACTCTCTAAATTATTAATGAATTATAACGTTTTAAGAGGAGTACCAACACGTTTTATAAAAAAGGGAAGAGAGGAGCAGCCGTAAGTTTGCTTCTTCTACAAATATAAGTTAGATTTCAGCATCCCTCTCTAAAACCTAACCCTAATTTCGTTTCCCTTGAGGCACACACACATCCAAGGGTCTGTTTCTCTCTTGATCAAGCTTGTAGGGGTCTTGAGACTTGGCATCTCCACACCTTTCTGCTATCATCTTTAAGTGGCAGTACATAAGGTAAGGGGAGGAGGTTTAGTTACCTTTATATGGTCTAAAATTGAATGCAAATGGAGATTCCCTTGATCTCCTTGATTGTATATATGTATTGAAGCTAATTCATGAGTATGGTGTGTATGTTTTTTTTTATATCAACTCTTTTTGTTTTAAACCAATAGCTTGCTCACCCTTTCTTGCTAATTAAATCTTTTTTAAGATCATATTCTTCATGTAATTCATATCGTAAATGGTTGTAGGTTGAAGCTCTAACTTGTTTGCATGTGTATGAAGCTTAATGATTTGATTTTGTCACTTGAAAAGTATAGAATCTGTCAAAAACATGATTACTGTTTTGGGTCTGAATTGGTGTGATGAATTAGGAAATTAACTTACTTTTGATCATAATTTTAAGCTACAAAAGTTGTTATGTTATTACCAAACCTGAAAAGAGTGAAATTATGCTCAAACTATGTGTTAGAAGCGTTGAATTAATGAGTTTTCTGCATAATTTTACTGCTGCTGTCCTGCTGTGTTTGAGGCTAAAAGAATCACATTTTTGTGAGCTAAATGTTGCCTATTAATTGTATTTTGATTTATATATGATTTATCTAAAATTTGGCAAGCATTAGAAGCCATTTGAACACGATTTACTACTTTAAATCACCATGTGACAGCAAAAAAACGAAAATCTGTTCTGCTCTAGTTTAAGCATGAAAAACTGAACTTAAATGAGATTTAAAGTGTGCTAATGGTAGAAATTAGGTGCCTTATAGTTAGTATATGGTACCTTTAAAGTTTGGTGAATATTAATAGTCATTTTAACATGTTTTAACACTTGAAATTAGATATTATACAGCATATACGAATTGCTGTATTGCAGTTATGCAACAGTGAAAAATTAATATTTCTTAGTGTTTAAATGATATATAATTGACTAATAAGGGATGTCAACACATTAAAGAACATAAAGGACGAGGATTGAGTGAATTAGGATGCATTTTGAGTCATAGAGAACATGTTTACGTAAATGGGTTGCATGCTGTCCTGTTTTCATGCATGATAGCAAAATCAGTTTATTAAATAGAGTTTTAGTGTGTTGGAAGGTTAGAGATCTAGTTAATAGGGTCATGGAAAAGAAACTCATTATATGGATTAAAAAAGAACTCAAAAAAAATAATAATACAAAAAATACAAAATATAATAAAATAAATAACAAAATTTGGCTTTTTTTTTTTTTAATCCATATTTCCTTGGGTTTGTTGTTCTGCATCTTTCTTTTTCAGTTTTAGACAAACACACTTTTAACTCTTCAAGCAAGACTCAATAGTCACAATGAACATTGTCTTGCAGCTTACCTTTTCCCCGTAAAGTACCAAGCTGCACCTACTCTTGCATCTACAGGCCAAAAGAGCAGGCTTTTCAGCCCCAAAAGTGGATCTGGTCTTCATAGTCAAATATTTCTTCTCAAAGATTCACGCAACACCATTCTTCGTTCATATAAACCATATTCACGATGCACTCGAAAAAAAAAGGGGTGACA
This sequence comes from Spatholobus suberectus, assembly GCA_004329165.1. NCBI lineage: Eukaryota > Viridiplantae > Streptophyta > Magnoliopsida > Fabales > Fabaceae > Spatholobus > Spatholobus suberectus. The sequence continues at coordinate 34,369 of QUWT01000607.1, read as the reverse complement.
GGGGTATAACCTCTGTTTTCTCAAGATATTCATATCATCAAAACACACAGTTTTCTTCATCCACAGGGCCGGGCCTTAGATTTTTTTGGACCTGGAGTGAAACACTAGAAACGACTCTTTATATATAAGTATTGAAAAATATAAATATATATTGCATAAAAAATAGATACATAATTTTATTAAAGAAAATAGGCTATGTACTGATAGTGTAAAGTAGTTTTACACTATCATCCAATCACAACTCACCATTTATTGTAAGTTTGTTGATTGTTATAATAAATATTTTGAAAGTCATATCAATGGTGATTTTTGATTAGTTAACAATGTAAAATTTTTTACACTGACAGTGCATGATCATTCAACTCATTTTATTAAAAATGATATGTTTTATTACATTAAGTGAATAACATAGTTTTAACAAATTTCATAAAGATATGTCATATTTGTTATTCAATTACTTCTATATTATCGTCTATCATTCAATTTACGTCCCATCCAAAAAAATTACATACACACAAATATCTATGTATAAATTCACCTCCTAAAACAATTTTTTTTTTTACACACTATATGTATGTATAATTTTTTAATAATGATTTTATATAATTTTATTTCTTATAACTCCTCCATTTTTCTTTTCCTTTTATTTCTCTCTCCTTTTCTCATTACATCTTTTAGTACATCGCACATTTTCTCTCTTTCCTCTTCCTATGTCTTTTACCACTTAAGGATGGATACACCTTTCAAAAGTATATAACCATTATTTCCAATAATTTTCTAGGTCCATTTTTTTTAAATGTTTCATAATAAAGAAGAAATTAAAATATCATTTCATTGTTTGAAATAGAGAATATATTATTCTTATTATTATTAGGTTAAAAATTAAATTATGCTTTAACAAAATTAGAGGGTCAACTATGCTTTTAAAACTTCAAACATGGTATCTAAATATATAAAGATTCCCTATCATTAGAATTGTTTCCATGAATTTTAAAAACTAAATATCTTTTCTCTCACTACAACTAATCTTGTAACTTTTGTTTAATTTATATAATTTTAATTTTCATGATATGTGGTCAATTATTGTAAACTTTTTAGTTGTTGGTTAAATTTCATATATTAATTTTAAAATTATAATTAAAATAATTTTTATATTTAGCTCCCTCAAAAAAAAAAATGCTCTAGCTTCGTTGTTAACGTCTATCATCAATAAATATCATCATTTCTTATTAAAGCTTACATTTTTTTCTTTATTAATATACTAACTTTTCATTTGAATTCCTTTATAATTTGAGTTTTGGTTTGTGTTTATCTTGTTAAAAAATAATCACTTTAATTCTATTATCATATATTTATTACATGTCAATATGTCATTTTAAACTGAAAATTCATTTAACATGAATTTATAAATGTAACACATAAAAAAATAACAACCAAGAGAGTGATGTTTTCTAATCACATGTCACATTTTAATTTGGATAAAAAAGAAGATATAAAACAAGACAATAATTTTATTTTATTTATAAAACAATATAAAAAATTTTAAAAAAATTACTATATGATTATATATACTTATTTTTTAATTTTTTGGACACCTAACTTTAGATCCTGGATTGTCGCCCCTTTGGACCAGGTCTAGGGCAGCCCTGTTCATCCATGAACACTTAGCCACCAACAACAACCAAACACATTCAAGATCTTTCCTCATTCTCTCACATATTTCGCACAACACTCTCTCTTCACATCATAAATCACACACAGACATATAAGCGTAGATCCCAACACACAGACACAACACCTTCTTTCCCTCACCACTATACACTCTGGTCTTCATTTTTTTTTCGCCCTACTCGCATGCTCACTCACTCAAAAAAAATATTATTGTAAACTTTAAACCTCCATAAGCAAACCATCTTTATCACTCTTCCATAGCAAGATCACCCGCAACTAGAGCTAGCCCAAGGGTAAGCTTGAGACCTACCAACAAAAAATTATTTGCTATTACTTCTTATAAAGCAAAAAAGTTACATTTGTTGGCAAAAAGACTACATATGTTAACAAAAAGACCTAAAATATAGTTTTCTCATTTAAAGTAAAAAAATATTTTTAAAAATTTGTTTTAGGTCTCATTCAAAGTTCCTGTCCGCAGCATTAAACAAACTCATAGACACTAGCAGATTCACATAATATTCCACCGTGAGGCCCTGCACAACAGGCCTTGCCGATAGGATACGGAAGACAAGGAATCACAATGTGGGGTTTTGTTCTTCATTCGCTTATTATTTCTAAATGGTCACCATTATGATTATTGTATATATTGCTTGATTATTATTATTTTGAGTGATATTGTGCTTATAATTTAAGCTGGGCAAATTGCTTTCGGGTTTGCAATTGTGTTTCTAATATCTCCCTTGTATGTGTATTTTGTTTTTTTTACTTGAAATAATGCTCTAATGCTTGTGCCTTCCATGACATTTGTAACATCTTCCTTTTTCTATTTCTTTTATTTAAAAAATAAAAATAAAATAAATAAATTAGTACTTTATTTTATTTTTTCTTGTTATTACTTTTATTAATAGTTTTAATAATTTTATTTACAGTTATATTTGAATTAAGTTAAGATAATTAAAAAAATTATATTAATCAGTTTTGAAAAAATATTATGGGTTTAAATAAAAAAAATTGTGTGTAGACTAAGATAAAGTTTTAATATTAAAAAGAGTTGTAAAAAAAAATTACAAGAATTATTGTTTATGTAATTATGTTGCAATTATATTTTAACTATGTAAAAAAAATTATACTTAATTAGTTTTCAAAAAAATTATGGATTTAGATAAATTACAAATGTGTGTGTGAATCAAAATAAAATTTGTAAGCTTAAAGATTTAAAAAGGTTGATTGCGAAAACATAAATTTAAAAGAAAATTGTTATAATAGAATATAAAAGAATAAAAAAAATTGTATAATAGTTTAAGTTAGAACCTCACTTCCTTTTTGTTTTTTTGTGTGGTTGTTTTCTTTTTCATTTTTACCTATTGTTTGTTGTGTGTTTCCCCACCCTCATTAGATGGCAGCAGTTGACATCAGTACGACATAGTAGAAGCTTGGAAGATCTCTCAACTTCTTCCTGGCTGGAACTTTAACCCTGAACGAGTAAAGTTTGTTTCTTTCTTTTAGATATGGCCAGCTTTAGGGAATTGTAATATTGTAGTTTAAATCTTTATGTATTTACTATTCAAAAAAGAAATCACTTTGTATTTTTGAGTATAGGAAACATTAATATATTGTTATTAATATATTTGTATTATTTAGGATGTTACATTAGTGGTATCAGAGCTGGCCGAATCTAGTTGAACTTGGGGTTATGGTTTGATTATGTTTTCGTTGTGTGATCTAGTGTGTTGTCTCTCTAACCAGTGACAATAATAGATGTAGGAAAATGATTTATTAGGCTTAAGTAGCTGTGGTAAAACTTTTATTGGTTTTATTTGTAGATATCAGTAGTTTGATTTAATACAACTAGGGATAATACCTATAGAGAGTTGTTTTAATAAAGAAATGATTGTTTTAGATTGTAAAAGTTTCAATTATCAATCAAAATTAGTTTAAGGTATGATAGATGATCAATGGGATTTAAGTGACAGGATTAAGGACAATTGAGGAAGAATATACTTAAAGTGGAGCAAAAACTTGGTAGATATAGAATGGATGGCAAATTGTAAGCAAATGATAGGTAAACCTGCAGTAAACCCCTAAGGTTACAAGTTTTTGATTCCTATATTTCTCTTGACTTCATTATTCAATTCAATGTTTCAATCTCACATGTATCTATTATTTGTGTCACATTTTCCCCAAATTTCAAATGTTTGTTATCACTATTTCTATCTATTTGAATTCTTCTAGTGTCACTAGAATTAGGAACTTTTGTATACAATTTCATTGCTTCCTTCATATTCTGCAAATAGATGTTAGTCTTAGCTGTTAAGAGTAAGATTGTTACTTTCAAATTATGATCCATTAATTTATTTGATTTTAACCACAAAATGTTTAGAATCAAAATTTTACTTCTTTGATTCTAAGTGAGAAAAAAATGTTCTCTCATGCTAAAAGGACTTTAGTAGAGTTGTGAGAGTAAGCATATACTTGGGCGTTCTCACCCTCAGGAATCCATTGAAGACCTTTATCCTTAAAAGTGCTGTGTTTCCCCTTGTTTCCTTAGCCAGTTAATCCTTCTTTACTCTTTCTTGAAAAATAGAATTCTAAACAGTTTTACTTCCTTAGTTTACTAATAAATTAGATAAGTCACCAATATCTTGACAGGTGCCATCCTTATGGGAATGATGAAACTGGGAATGCAAAAAGTAAATTATGTAAACAATAGAAGTATATAAAACACTTAGATTACCGTTAAGTACATTTCTAAGTGTAACACCCTCATTTTAGACTTATGTTTAATTCATAATATCTGTGAAATTACCAAGGAATTAAGGAATTGACAGATAGTCTTAATTCCTCTATACTGAGGGTTGACATATGAAAAATGACTAAACGACTGTGAATTATAGTTTTTAACTTAGAAATATGTCATACATATTAAAATATAATTTTAGAAATTTTCTAGGAATTTTTTGAGATTCTTGTGGAAAATGACAAAATTACCCTCCATTGACTGCTAGAACTATAGCTAGTATAAGTGAAATATGTAAAAGAGACAAAATGAACATTCTCAGTTCATTTTTGGGTTAGATATTTAATTTTATAATTTTGATAAAAATTTTAGAATTTTTTGAGTTAAAATGAAATTTCTATGAATTTTTAACTCGAAAATATTGAATAAATACTCAAAAATTCGAATTTAATTACTAAAATTAATTTTAAATTTTGGAAATTATTTTTAATCAATAATTAAGGTGCTCACCAAATTCCAGAGAAAAATTCATTCAATTGCTATAAAAACCAAATTTACAAGTTTAAAGACGTTTTATCGAAACCGATCGATTCCTCTGCAGAGAAAATAAAACGCAGAGACCTATGGCACATTGATCAAAGACTCTGCAGACCCATCCCTCTCTTTTCCCCACATGTCATAAAAAGAAAACTTAAAAAGGAAAAAGAAAAAAGCAAAGTTACTTTCTTGCCCCCTTTTCTAACCACCTATTCCTCTATTTAAGCTAGCCCTTGGGACAGCTTCTTCACCTCCCTTTTCTGCCCAAGGAGCACGTCCAGCACCTCCTTTCTCTCCCTAATTCCATTTTTAAAAGCTTGCTTACACAAAAAACCTCCATTCTCTCCTCCTTCCATCCCCCATTGAAGCCACCATCCACCACCACCTTGTTTGGAGTTTCAAGGCACCTTGTTTTCTCCTCTTCTCCAACCAACACTTAAGGTACATGGGGGGAGTGGGGTGTTCTTAAATTTATTACTTTCATGTAGATGATTTATGGGTGGGTTTGGCCCTCAAACCCTTAGTATGTTGTTGTTTTACTACTCTATTCTTGTTTCTCTTCTTGTTGTTATTTATAGTTCTCTTTTGTGTAGTTGTTCTATTTATTTTCTGTTGCTCTCTTTTATTCATGGCTGGAAGTATTGTTTAAAATTGCTATTAACATCTTAATGTTGGCTTATATGGCTACATTACCCTCAAATGACCAAAGTTTGGTTGAAGGACTCTAAAACCTCTAAAGCAAAGCCTTAAAATTGTAACCTCCCTTCAACTTGATAAGAAACAGAAAAGAGAAGATTTTTATAACATGTAAATACTTTTGAAACCTTGATCTAGTCCTTCCAAAGGGGACTCATGAAAATGGTCACTTTCTTAAGACAAGAATGAAACTTTACTCATCATCAAAGACCCTAGAACATCAAGGACTTTTGAAACTAGAACCAGAACTCAGCTGACCATTAAAAGTTGACATTTTTATCTCCCCTCAAGTCACGGTTTTAAATGAAGAGAAAGGATTATTATTTTAGTTTTTGACCTACCTAATAACTCTAAAATTTTATTTTGGTCATTAAAGATCCACAACTTTGTGAAAAAAGTGATTTTTGTAGATAAGTATCTAAGTTCCAACGAGCCGACTTCGATTTCCGTCTGAACAACCGACATTGTTTTCGCGATAACTCAGGCTACACTCAATAACTTTAAGTGATTTTTTTTTTATAAAAAGTAGACAAAATTATGTTCGAAATGGACAGAAGAATCATTAAAAAATGTTAAGAAACGACGAAGCTACACTTTTCAAAATTTGGGGTTACTTTTCAGAAAACGGTAACTGGCAATGTTCACTTAAAAGCTATTTTTGAACTTTATAGTGCTATTCAACTAATTTTTCTTGAACGAATATAAAGTAGACTCCATAATATTTACTGGGATATATATTTTTCCTACTTTAGTCATCGTTTACTATTTTTACCAAATTTTACAATCGAAGTCATACGCGCTGTTTCTGACCCGAGACGTCTTTCTCAATGGTATACTTTGAAAAATCATCATAAATCGACTAGGCCTTAGTTTTTGGAGTTCTTGGATTTTTTCAAAAGTTTTCTAATGTACTTTCTGGAAATAACCTCCTTGTTTACAAAAAAATTAAAGAGGGATACGAAAATAGCAAGGGAGTGTTACTGGTGTTCCAATAAGGGCCTCCTGACCTCTCTGCCTTGTTATTTTCTTATCTATTTTTATATATATTTTTTTTGGATTATCTTTAATGATTTAGAAAATAGACAAAAACATATTTCCAACAAGATATAGATCATGGCAAACAAAAATCGTTAGCCCACTCAAATTAAATTTCAAATCCAAACTTAAAAACTGTGCTATCTGGAATTCCAGTTTTTGAGCCAAAAAATGAAAGAACATGTTTCTAGTCACTAACCCCTTATTTTCTATACTTAGGACTTAAAATGAATCTTTTGTTTAAAGTTAAACAAAATTCCCTTTTTAGGAATAAAACCTCTCTGTTTTTATATAATTTAAATAGACTTTTTCTTAACTAAGACATAAAGTCTTATTTTGAATCATGAAATAAGTGAATAGTTTTACTAAATTCTTTTAGAATTACGATTAATTACTACTAATTAAATTCATTAAATAGATTAATGGTGACATCTAATATCGTTAAGTAATTCGATGTATAAAGACATACGGATAGTCATATACTAAGTATTAATTAAGTTAAACCTTTCATTAAACACCTAAGTTCCTAATTAAGAATTTAAATGATTATATCAAATCACTATTAGCTAATTTAGGGCCTCCTAAGTAAGCTTAAACCTTTAAATTAGGCATTAAGATAATGGAGACGAATCAATGTTAATCTTCTAGTGTCCTATTTGTTGTTTTGTTTTCTCAAATATATACTTAGAATCCCCCTACATTATACTACAATAAGAATCTCTACATTAAGAGGCAGAGATGTTGAGGAGAGACGGTGCTGGTACTCAGGTGAGGTGAGACCAGAGAAACCTTTGTTCACACTGAGAAGGTCAAGAAAGGACAATAGTAGAATCATAAAGTAGTGTGATGCGAGGACATGCCAGGGCATGGCACCCCGCATTGGAAGTTACAGTTGGTACGCTGAGGAATGAAAGGCAGAGGCCCACTTGCGAAGGTCTTGGGGGTAAGGCGTCGAGTGGTGAAGGTCCTAATGACTGAGGTAGCGCTCTCAAGTCAGGATATTCGCCTGACCAAGCTTGGTAACCCCGACAACTGCTCAGCATTCCAAGATTGGTGCAAGAGTATACCTCTGTGTGGACGGTGAATGTCCTAAGCTGTTGCTCTGTTCCTCGATGACGACGAGGATTGTACCATGTTGAGTAGAGGTATATGTACTCCCAGTCACTTCCCAGTTTTGTTAGGACCATGTTGGGAGTATAGATCCATACAGTGTCAAGGGTAGATGTTACAACTTAGACAAACCCTAGGTTCCCCTTTTGAGGTCAATTATGTCTTGTCGGTATAGGACAGTAGGATACCCTACCATCTATGTGAAAGTAATTTTGAGAACAAATTGCCTCACTCCTATGCATTTTTCTTTTATGCATGATCGTTATGGTTGATACTTGAAGATGGCGGCCTTCCCCGTCCTGTTGAATATACACGTTGACTTTGACGTTGCGGGGACATGGAGTTACGACTAGGAGGCAGACTATTTGACTCACCGCGGCTTTGTCTCTATCACGTTCATGTCCCCTATCCCAGGAGTGTTCATGCCTCCTATGACCTGGACTTTCCCGATCTTGGTATCGTTCTCACCACCGCCACATTTTCATTATGCGCCTCCACCACCCCCGGCTCCACCAGCAGATGCAGAAATCCCTATTGTAGCGCCATACATACAGGCGTATCCAGCACTACTAGCTGAGCACCTTGTGGATGATGTACATCCCCTTGAGGAGGGATCACCCATGGAGGTGGTACTGGCCGAGTCCCCTATGGACTCTTCTGTGGCTGACGATTGGTCCATCCTCTCCTTTCCTCCTTTAGACCTGAGGTACCTCGCGAGGTGCCTAATGGCCATGCATGCCACAGAGAGGATACAAACTCCGAGGAGATGCAGTCAGACAAGGATTGGTAGACCCCATCCAGTGATTCTTCTTTTGATACAGGGGTTAGGAGTAGATCTCTAGACACTGCTCTGGTTAGGATAGTGGGTAGCTAGTGTCTGTTCATGTACTTTTGAGATTTCCCTGTATTTTTTTGGTTTCAATTATATTCTGCTATGATGTATTCAGCTGTGTTGCACTTCAAAAGCTAAGATGTATATGATCCTGATTATATGACATATATCGTTTTCTCATCTCTTACTCCTATTTCCAAATTTTGTTTTATTTACGATTTCCTTACTTTTGAAAGTTTCGTAAGACGATCACGTGTGATATAAAAAGCGAAAAAATTTCTTGTACTTTTCTTAATCTAAAATCAAAATAACTAAATAAATAATTAAATAAACATGGGTTATGTTCAATGTGAACGAGTGTCACACTAAGCATGGTTAATCTGAATTGATTGAATGTAATGATTGGTGGAATCACATTGATATATTAGTAACAGATAACAAACTGAAGTGTTGGCAATTTAGTGGATTAACTCTTCATCATATGAAGTAAATTTTGAGGATATATAGTTGATTGTTGAAATTTTTAATAAGGTTGTGTTATTATTGAATGAGATTTACGGATAGTAGGATAAATGAATCACTGATATTAGATTTTTGAAATTAATTATGTGGTGTACCTTGTGGAATATTCTTTTAATTTAAAATTAGGACTTGATTGGGATTTAGGGATGGATTGATAATAAGATGAATCAAAAAGTGGGAATTAGTACCTACTAAAATTTAAGGATGAATTAGTAATAGGACGAATTGTAGAGTACGAATTGTAAGGTGGAAATGTTTTGTAAGAAATTATAAAATATTGAGGCTTAACTAGAATGTATATATACTAGTGTCGCAACTGGGGTCATGACGAGACGGCAAAAAAGAAACAAAATTAGAGGAACTGCCACCAAAGTTTATTTGGGAAAAACATTGGAAAAACCCTTTAAAAGAAAATAGTCTTTTTAAACCAAATATGGGTTCGGGAGTCAGTTACGTGTAGGGAAGGTGCTAGCACCCTACAACGTTTGTCACAAAGACGGTTATCCTAATTAAAAGTGCAAAACTAGATAGCTTCAAAAATATTTATTTTACCTCTAATAAAATTTTATTTATTTACAAATTTTATTATTTTGATTTATCAAAAGAATTTTAATTATGAAGAGAACACTTTATTTTTGGAAAGAAATTAATTTTATTATTTTTGAGATGAACAAGAGTGAACCCTTGCTCCTACGTATCCTCCGGTGCAATGAGGAACTCAAACTCACGTAGTTCTTTGGGTAGAAAAATGGTTTTGTTGGTTGATTTGATTTTTTTATTTTTTATTATTTTAAAAGGTTATTCGATAACCAAACAGAAAGTGCATCCAAAATGGTTATCAATACACCTTTTAAGGTTCTTGCAATACCCAAATAGGAAGTGCATCCAAAATGGATATTACTAAAACCTTTATTTAAGAAAAAGTTTGTTTTGATTTTTATATTTTTTATTTAAAAGGATTTTACAATAACCAACTAGGAAGTGCATCCAAAATAGTTATCGTTTCACCTTTTAAGATTTTCATAACAGTCAAGTAGGAAGTGCATCTAAAATGACAATCATTAAATCCTTTTTATTAATTAAACTTAATACATGTATAGATATATAAAATATTTTAATATTTCAAATTATATATATAAAATAAAAAAATGATAACCAAATAAGAAGTACATCTAAAAATTGTTACCATTAAGATTTTAAAAACTTTAATAATGTCTAAATAAGAAGTGCAACCAAATGGCCTTTGTTGAGTTTAGTTATTTTATTTTAAAGTAGTAAAAGATTAAGAACTATTTTATTACACACTAATTATTATTATACTATTTGTCTTATGCGGAAAAACATAGGCTCTGCCATTGTTAAATTGGTTTTCCTTTGTTATATATCAATGTTTATTTATCTTAGACTCAACACAATGTTTTCTTAGCCCATCAAAGATTAGCACAACTATTAGACTTCAAAAAAAGGGTATCCTAAAAACGGTGCTAGGCCCAATATGGACCAGCAAAGAAGGCAGCCCTCCCCTTTTTTTTTTAGAAAGTTCATGATAGTGGGTCGGGCCCATCAATCTACCTGGGGTCCAGTGAAAAGGGGGTAAACCCCATCAGACCATCTAATTTCCCCAAATCGCAGATCTTCATCCAAGGGCACCACACGACCCTCCCCTATCGTAAGAGTGACATGAAGACCCAAGGAAGCGTGGCTGTCGACAATGGCTCGCGCAATGGTAGCACGGCGGTGGTGGCGGTTCGCAGATGCATGCAACGGTGACAGGGAGGCAGTCGGTGGTTACAAGGAGGTCTACGTTTTGACAATGCAGTGGTTGATGGAAGAGTCTCGCGTCTTGGCATCGTGACGGAGATGACGGTGGAAGTAACAGTGAAGGATAAAGAATAGGACCTTCCATGCTTTTGCCAGCAAGAGGAATTAGGATCTTCAAATGGAGGATGATGTGAGTGAAATTTGCAAGAACCAATGGATTGATTGTGTGAGAAGGAGTGACGTGAAAATTGTTTGTGAGAAAAAAATTTGTGTCCTCAGAGAAAAATGTCTTAATGTCTTATTTATAAGCACTCTAGTCTTTCAAACTTGCTCTACAAGCTAGTATAGCTTGCATTGCAAGCTACTGTAACTTGCTTTAGAAGTTTTTTCTAAAATTTCTGTTATTTATATTTTTTCCTCTCATTTTTTCTTTTACAAAATTCGATCAAGGGTTACTAGCTCAAACCCTTTTATTTAGAAATTTCTTCTTTTATTATTGGGTTATAATTGCTAACCCAAACTTTATTCTTATTAATTTAAATTTTCCAATTATGAACTTAAAATAGAATGACTCAATATTATTATTATTATTACTATTCTATTTTTATTTTTATTATTTTTCTAATTATCCGAATAAAATTGAGTCTTCACAGCTAAGAATGAAATCATTCTCTTAAAGAGGTATAGTTAATTGATTAGAAAGATTCATAGTTGGTGTAGAGGATCTCAATGGAGTAAAATTTGTTTAGTTTTTATAGGATAAATTAAGTGCATCATCATTTCCAAGAGGCCAAGTTGTTAAACATTCTTAGAACCTTATTAAATTCTCCACCAAGTAGGTCCTATTGTAATAAAATAGTTAGACCTTATACGATTTCAGCATTGGTAATATGTTCTATGTTTCTCAATTAGGGAATTATATTCTTGATATGGCTTACGTTCTAAAACTTAGCATAATTATAAGTACATAATTTCAAGGACAAAATTTTTTTGATGAGGGGAGAATTATAACATTCTTTTTTTCCTGATTTCTTTTATTTAAAAAATAAAAATAAAATAAATAAATTAGTACTTTATTTTATTTTTTCTTGTTACTATATTTATTAATAGTTTTAATAATTGTGTTTACAGTTATATTTGAATTAATTTAAGATAATTAAAAAGATTATATTAATTAGTTTTGGAAAAAATATTATGGGTTTAAATAAAAAAATTGTGTGTAGATTAAAATAAAGTTTTAATATTAAAAAGGGTTGTAGAAAAAAATTACAAGAATTATTGTTTGTGTAATTATGTTGCAATTATATTTTAACTACATATAAAAAATTATACTTAATTAGTTTTCAAAAATATTATGGATTTAGATAAATTACAAATGTGTGTGTGAATTAAAATAAAATTTGTAAGGTTAAAGATTTAAAAAGGTTGATTGTGAAAACAAAAATTTAAAAGAAAATTGTTGTAATAGAACATAAAAAAAAACTCTAATAGTTTAAGTTAGAACCTCACTCCCTCTTCGTTTGTTTGTGTGTTTGTGTGTGTTTTTTTTTCTTTTTGTTTGTTGTTTGTTGTGTGTTTTCCCCACTCCCATTAGATGGCAGCAATTGACATCGATACCACATAGTAGAAGCTTGGCGAGATCTCTCAACGTCTTCCTGTGGTAACCCTCTGGCACTTTGATTCTAAACGAATAAAGTTTCTTTCTTTCTTTTAGATATGATCAGCTTTAGGGAAACGTAATATTGTATTTTAAATCTTTATGCATTTACTATTAAAAAAATCACTTCATATTTTCTAATATAGAAAACATTATGTAAACATTGTTAATATATTTATATTATTTGGGGTGTTACACCATTTATTCTTTCTATATTTTTTATTATTTTCATCTTGCCTTGATATTGTTAAGTATGTATAGTTACAAAGTAGAAAGTTGTTCATGTTCATGTACGTAAAATCAAATTAACGTGATTCATGTGATGTTATTTTGTTGCTAATTTTTGTTCCTTTTTATTTGAATAGCTTTTATTTTAATTTATTCCCATTTCTGTTATGTTAAACGTCAAGTATAATATGCATTTGCTATTAAGTTTTGATGTATGCTAAAACTACTAAAAGAAGTTAAAAAAATAATAATAATAAATATGAATCAATGTAATAAAATTCCAAAATATTTTTAAAGATGATTCCTTTTCTGTACTACTACTAATAATAATAATCATGAAAATTAAAGTATATAAAATTAAGGTGAAATAAAAAACTCCAATCATTTTACTAAAATAGAAAAAAACTAACAATAATCTTTTATGGAGAAAGGGGTTAATTAATTGGATGTGATATCATCTTAACCCTAGAGTTCTTTAAGACACAAGTTGTGACAACTTGGAAGTCTTAGGACTCTTTCCAAAATATTTCAAATTATAAGTTTTAATTAAAATCAAATTTCGTAATTTATCAAAAGAATAAATTAATAACAAATGATGATAAAATTTTAATAGAGAAGAATTAATTGGATGTGACATTCTCTTAATCCTAGGGTTTAAGGATGCAAGTTGTGACAGCTTTTTGTTGTAAAGCTCTCCTCTAAATTAAAAATATATATAAATTATTGTTTATAATAAGAAAAAAATAAAATATTCAAATCAAGAAAGTAACTTAATTAGAATCGAGTAATCCCTGATAGAAAAAGAATTAATTGGATGTGACATCTTATTAATCCTGAGTTTTGATACACAAGTTGTGATATCTTGATGTCGTGAAACTCTTCTCTAAAACAAAAAAGAAACAAATGTAATAAGTTAAATTAATTCGCAGGTCCCTGAACAATTTGAAAACTTTTAATTAGGTCCCCAAATTAAAAAGTTTTGTAATTAGGTTATTGATCTTATAAATTTTTTATAATTGAGTCCTAAAGTCTTTAAAACCGTCACAAATTGCTATTTTTTGGCAGTTTTAAGCCATCATAAACTAACATCAAGTACCCAATTACAAATTTTTACAAAATCAAGGACCCAATTATAAATTTTTTTAATTTAGGGACCTAATTAAATATTCCTAAATAGTTTAGGGACCTACAGATTAATTTAACCTATGTAATAAGATTAAATTACTTTAAGAAATTGGCTTAGGTGTACACTTGTGTTAATTTTATCTTAAGGACGTATGAGATGTGACGGTTTAGAAAACCTAAAATTAAAATAAAATAATAATAATAATTAAAAAATATCAACATACAAATATTTTCTACCAAAAGAACTATGTGAATCTGGTTCTCCATTGTACTGGGAGATACGTAAAAACAGGGAGACCATTCCTGTCGATCTCAAAAATAATAAAATTTAAAATAAAATAGAACCTTTTTTGTAATAAATAAAATCTTTCTTTTCATTGTAATTAGTTTTAGGGTGAGATAAATATTTTAAAATTTATTAATAATTTGCTTAGTTAATTAAAGGTAACAATCTTTATGACGGACATTGTAGGGTGCTAACACCTTCCCTACACTTAATTGACTCTCGAGCCCAAATTTGGTTTTCGTAGATCATTTTTTTTAAGTTTTTTTCGATGTTTTTCCTAAATAAATATTGGTGGTGACTCCCTCTGCTTTTAAATTTATTTTTGTCCCGCAACAATAATGTTTTGTGTAACATTGTTTTTAATTTTAAATTTAATATATTAAATAATGTATTAATACCAATAAATTACTTGAGAAATCATATTGATGGTAATTTCTATTAAATTAACGGTGTAAAAATCTTTATACTAATAATACATATAAATTAAACTTGACATTTAAACTAGTATAAAAAAATAAAAACCATCACACTTAAACTCATTATTCACACTTTAATTAAACAAAAGTTAAAATGGGTCAATTTGGTAGGAGGGAGATTAGTTAGGCGTTAGATAGAAGCTCCAAATACTTCTAGGTTACACAAAAAAAAAAATTAAACAAAACTATCATTTTATATTTTAATTATAAAACATATATCATCAAATAAAATATTCAACTAAACTTAGATCCAAAATATATAATAATGGTTAAATTAATCCCAAGGTCCCTATAGTTTTATAGAGTTTTTAATTATGTCCGTAAGGTTAAAAACACTTTAAAAAAGTCCTTATAGTTTAAAAAGTTTGTAATTAAATCCCTACATGCTAATGATGTTATAACTTTATTAATTTATATTTAACTTAATTGTACTTTTAGTTTTCCAACCTTCTTATTTACAATTAAGTCCACCAACAACATTAAAATCAATAAACTAATGACTTTATTTGATATATAAATAAAAATTATATTATATATAACTTAAACTAGAGACTAAAATTGCACATATATTTACTACTACTAAATTAAATAATATTAACATTATATAAACTAATAATATTAAAATTAATATTAATAAATATAAATTAACAATATATACTTGTTAGTATGAATGTAGTTTGAATCCCACCCCAGAGTTCATTAATATATATAAGTTAATATATATTGATAAACTTCTAGAAAACTTTAAATATGTTAGATATCATATAAATATAAGAGAAGAAAGTTAATTGAAAATAGATCATATAGATATATTTTTTTAGTAAAATATATATAAAAATTATTTCATTGATAATAATATCTTACTTCAGACACTAAAATATACAGAGAAAAAAATTAAGACAACACAATTTTATAAAAAAAATTATTTAAAATAGAGTAATTAAGTTATAATATATATATATATATAGTAATAAAAAGTATAAGTTATTGTCTGTTTTGTTTTATAATATTATATTATTTATGTACTAGTAGTAAATATATATGTAATTTTTGTCCTTAGTATATATTATTAATTTAATATTATTAGTATTTATTAATTTTAATATTATTACTATATATTTAGTATATATTTATTAATATTAATTTTAATATTATTAGTTTGTATAATGTTAATATTATTTAATTTGGTAGTAGTAAATATATGTATAATTTTAGTCTCCCTTTTAAGTTATATATAATATAATTTTTATTTCTATATTAAATAAAGTTATTAGTTTAGTGGTTTTAGTGATGTTGGTGGACTTTAAGGTTGGGGGTTCAATTCTCACCTTCAATACCTTTATTAATTTCTTTTCTATTTTTTTGCATACCACTTATATTCAGAGGAAAGTTGGAAGACTAAAATTGCAATTAAGTTAAATATAAATTAACAAAGTTATAACATCGTTAACGTATAGGGATTTAGTTACAAACTTTTTAAACTAGAAGGACTTTTTAAAGTGTTTTTAACTGTAGGAACTTAATTAAAAACTCTATATAACATATATCATCAAATAAAATATTCAACTAAACTTAAATCCAAAATATATAATAATAATATAAATTATTTACAAATCATAATATATATCCAGTATCTAGTATTTGTAACAAAGTAATTTATTTAAATAAATTCAAATCTAACATAACAAACTTATGAAACACCAATTTATAAACTTTTTTTTTGAAAATTAACTATTTATAAACTTGTAAATCTAATACTTGAACTCTCCAAGATATGTCAAAAACTCATATATTAATGCTAATTAGTTATATATAATACTTTTTAATGTCAATATAACATCAATAGTTTTTTTATTACATAGTAATGATTTGAATAATACTTGCTGTTTATAGTAATTTGTATGATATTATTAAAATAATACAATTAGTTATATATAATGATTTGTGTAACATTGTTTTTAATTTTAAATTTAATACAATAATAATGTATTAATACAAATAAATTAAAAAAATTGTGAATAAATATTTATATCCCGATCAAAACTCATTTAACAAGTAGTTTCGTGATGAATATTTTTGGTATGTGTCCATTCCACAGTTCAATTACCATTCCTAACGTGGAGATTTATGATTTCAAATGAGGAAAAGAACATAAACAGAAATTTTAAAATATTCAAACATTGAACTATTAATATGTTAGAAATTATTCCTAACCCTCTGCGGCTAATAACTTTTGAATGGTGCATTATAGGATAAAATATTCCTAACCCTCTAGGCCTGTTACACAAAAAAAAAAAATTAGTCTGATGTAAAATAATTTAGTAGAGATTTTTAAAAGGTAGAAACTAATTAATGCCATGTTGAGATTGACTTTCATTGTTGATTTCACGCAAGAAAATGCGATTGTTTTGCCAATCTCTTCTCTCAATTATAAACATCACATAACACAAATTTGAAACTTCAACTTTTAAAAAATAACAAAGATATGAGATTGAATAAATGGACCAAATAACATATTCCTCAATATTCTAAAAGACCTAACAGCCCCAAAATATTTTGAAAGAAATCTTCTTTATTTATATAAATCACAAATAAGTTTCTTTTTCAATATCATACTCACATTTTATTTATAGAAATATATAAGAAAGCATAACATCTTCTTTTTTCTACAACTTTGAAAAAATTAATGCGTTCAAAAAATATTTGACTAGAAACAAAGCCTAACATTTAATCATTGACCACAACACTTTTTTTTTTGTTCTTTTACAGTTATTGAATAAAAAAGTAACCATGGCTTCATAAAAGTTCACTACTTGAGAATGAATATCATCATTTAAAAAAATCAACATTGATTTAACATCTTTTCTTTAATACAATTTTGAAACAATTAATGCGTTCAAAAAATTTTGACTATAAATAAAGCCTAACATTTAATGGTTGACCACAACCTTTTTTTTTTCTTCATTTTTGACAATAATAGAATAAAAAAATAACTGTAGCGTTGTAAAACATCACTACATGAGGGTGATATCATCATTTACAAAAATCAACGTCGATATGCTATCCACATTCTCATTAATCTTTTTCTAATCTTCTCAATTGAGGTTTTGTAGTTTTTACAAATATATATTATTTCTTCACTCAATCATTAATTAAATATATTTTTGTTTACGTATTCCTTTTCACTTTTTTCTCATTTGCAACTATGCTTACCTTTATGTGCTCATTCACAGTGGACAATGAACCAACACCCCTAATGCTAACACCAACATGTCATTACAACTCGGGAGATAGCATTATAAAGAACGACTTACCAATTTGACCAAACTTTAACACGATATGCATGACTGAGGAGTGTACGAACTAAGACACTTTACAATGATGAAGAACTTTGACCATGTGCCCAGAAAGCAGTAATTCAACCTGTGAACAAAAAAGGAAGGGAAATTATTATTTACCTATTATTTTATAATGATAACACTGCTTGGCTATAAATTCACCTATGCTTCCTATGCCCTATCACAACTTCAAAGTCCAAGGAAACATACATACACATTAAAAGTACGACGCAAGGCATGAAAATGAGGACTCCTTTTCTGCTAGTGATTGTTGTATGTTTGTTGCTATCAACATTAGGTTCAAGCCAAATTGATGACATCACATGCTCAGAGGCTATACCATTATTGATGCCTTGTCAGCCATATTTGGTGGCTTCGGGATTAGCATCGCCTGATTGTTGTGCAGCAGCAAATATTGTGTTCCAAAGGACCAACACCACTGAAGTTCGTGGGGATTTGTGCAATTGTTTCAAGAATGTTGCTGCCATTATTCATGTTAATCCTGAAATATCAAGACAACTCCCTCAAATCTATAATATCGGTCTTTCATTTCCTCTCGACCCATCAATTGACTGCAACTCATAAATCTCTATCTATCTTTTCACTCTTTTTATTTCTCACGCACGTGCACATTCAATGATATTTATATAATTATTCTTAACTTCCATTTGACTATATGTACAGGATTCCATGATGCTTTTGTCAGTAGGGATTGTAGTACGTCTTGAACAACTATATCAAGGTCTCAAAAATAAGCATACGCAATGCAAGAAATAAATGTTAGAATCTATGTAAAACTATGTATTTTTTCACGAAGTCCCTTACGGAATAAAAACCCATCGAATTTCAGTATGAAAATTTTCTTTCCAATATTTTTAACTAGTTTGTTTCTATCAAAAAAGAAAAATAACACAAAGATCCAATCTAAGTGTGATACCAAGATTTGTAAGAACAAAAGAACGCCAACTTGAGAAGCCCAATAATGTTTAGAACCGATGCACTATTATCTATATGTATTTCCAATTTTAACGATAACAAATCAGAGAACTCAATTATTTATCACAATCATAATGATCGAACCATTTCAATTTTGTCAAAATCAAACAATTGCCTGAGTCTATTAAATGAGTTGGTGCTTATTTATTTTCTTTACTAGTGTTGCGCGTTGCAAACAAGATGTGATGCTCAATATTAACTAGTTTTTAACTTTATATATGAAACTATAAAGGTTGGTTTTGTTGTATATAATGGGGTATTTCAAAAGGCACAAGCCCCACATTGCTTGGTTTGGTTTTCCATCAAATGTTTATATATCAAAATGTGTTAATGGCTTTCAAAGTGCCTAGCAAAGGGGAGGAGGCTCTTGTGCATGAGAATAGGCCTCGTGGGCCTGTTGTAGTGCAAATGCATAGATTTTCCCCCTTGCGTTTGTGATCATGGGCCTCAGAATTTTTTAGCTTCGGATTCATTAAATTATCT
This sequence comes from Spatholobus suberectus, assembly GCA_004329165.1. Taxonomy (NCBI): domain Eukaryota; kingdom Viridiplantae; phylum Streptophyta; class Magnoliopsida; order Fabales; family Fabaceae; genus Spatholobus; species Spatholobus suberectus. Next base: position 14,879 of record QUWT01000607.1, on the reverse strand, counting down.
TTTTGAAAATTGAATTTACATTTCCAGTAAGCTTATCCGAGAAACTCTCTTTTTTATGATTGTTTATTTGACTAAGTCCTATCCAAAAATCTTGGGATATTTATCTCCATTTTTTGAATGGATCTTCTTCGAAAAATAAAGGATTGCATTATCTTTTATAAAAGTTTTTCTGAACGTTTTCCTATCAACGTTACATTTTTTTTGACGTTATTGTTAACGTTATAATTATTAATGTTAATTCTAGCTTTATATAATCTAATTTTCCATAAATATTTGATATACTTCTTCTTCTTCGAAAAATACGCTATACTGCTCCTGCGTTCTAAAAAGACTTTTCTCCTGCTAGTTTTGTGCCTTGAACTCGTTCCAGGAGGTTCCTGCTGTATCCTAGGTGACTTGCGCGTACCATGCAGATAAGTCCTTTGGGATAGTGTTATCACGCACCTCAAGAAACTTTGCTCATGATATCGTCATCGTCGCCTCTATTTGGTTTACCTTTATTCTAATAGTCCACCAATACATTATTTTGCACGAAAGTTCGAATACAAAAAAGATAATTTTACTTATTTAGTGTTTTAAATATTGTTTCAAATATATCACACAACGACTTTGGAAGAATGAGCTTAACAATGCACAAAGTTCGTAATCCTCATCACATGTGATACGAATAAAGAAACATCACACAACTTTATTTAATTCAACGTTCTCTTTGTTTGAAATAGTGAGAGGATTTGTCTTTTGTCCTTTTATTAAAAGCAGTTGAAATCTAAAAATAGCTCTTAACTTTTTGACCTTTCTAATAAAGCTTTTCGTAATGAGCTTTTGAAAGTCATTTTATCAATGTAGTTGTTGTGTTATGATATTTTTATCTTCTCCTTATACCCATAATTTTTGCAGGAACGTGTACTTGGGTTGTATAAGGAATTTTCTTTTGTTTTCGAGGGGCACGTGCATTTTTACGAATAGCTTCTCTTTAGGAGTGTAACTGACTTCATGAAACCTTTGGTGGTTTGAATCACTGTTTAGAATAATCTTCAACTAAATTACATAGGTTTCATTTCGTAGATATTGATTTTCTAAAGGTGAGTGGCAAGAAATTTTGGCAATCTCAATCCTCATCAAGGTCGATTTTAGTGACTTGGATGCTTGTAAGAACTTTCTAACAGATTTTCTATAACACTATGTTTCTTTTGACTTTCCCTTAGTTAAATTCTTTCATCTAGACTTCAATCTTGTTCTCTCTTAAGCAATCTCAAGCAAAAACAATAGAACCATAAAGTTTAGAAGGCTTAAGTCAGATTACAAAGTTTGTTGTCATTAAAATCACATATGAAGATGGGCTTTGACTTAACAGTTTAGGTATCACAATCCAAGACATAACTATCTTTTCAATATCCCAATTCATAGTTTTCTTTACTCTCTCTTAAATTTATGTAATTAATTACTCTGTCAAACTTTATTCACGCTTTCCAATTAATCAAACACCTGAATAAAATGATGAACAATTAAAGTAGTAATGCTCCCACTTCTTGGTTTAATTTTCATTCTTTTAAATCATACCTAATTACAAATGATATCATTGGCTTATAAGATCACTACATAAAGCTTCAATCCAATCATCTCCCTGTAAATGTATTGGGTTAATTTTTAGAATTACAAGTACAACATTTTATGTAGTTCTTAAAATGTAACTTTTTATGATGTGCACATATGTGCTTTTGAAGAAATTCAATGACAGTAAGCCTGTAAAAAAATGATGTCTAGTTCTAGTAAATGCTGTGTTGAGATTGACTTTCATTGTTGATTTCGCGCAAGATGATGTGATTGTTTTGCCAATCTCTTCTCTCAATTATAAACAACATCACATAACACAAATTTGAAACTTCAACTTTTAAAAACTAAAAAAGATATAGGATTGAATAAATAGACCAAATAACATATTCCTCGATATTCTAAAAGACCTAACTGCCCCAAAATATTTTGAAAGCAATCTCATTTATTCATAAATCATAAATAAGTTTCTTTTTCAATATCATACTCACATTTTATTTATAAAAATATATAAGAAAGCATAACATCTTCTTTTTTCTACAACTTTGAAACAATTAATGCATTCAAAAAATATTTGACTAGAAATAAAGCCTAACATTTAATCATTGACCACAACACTTCTTTTTTTTTGTTCTTTTACAGTTATTGAATAAAAAGTAACCATGGCTTCATAAAAGTTCACTACTTGAGAATGAATATCATCAAGTAGTGAACTTTTATTGGCAACTATGAATTTTACTAAGGATAAGATAAATACCTTAATGGCAACTATGAAATATATATAGAAGTCTACAATTTTACTGGTCACAAATGTAAATTTAACGACAGCCAAAACATAAATCTAAAAAGCAAATAGATAATAGGGTAAATCATATACTTAATTGAATAAGATTGATCAAAGGATATCTATCTCTGCATGAAGTAAGTCTCACAAGCCATACTCTTTAGAACATTAGATTCCTCAGCTTGAACATGATCAAAGAGGTTAAATAATTTTTGGCCATTAAAAAATTATGCTTTTGATTGCTGCTATTTTTAGATACCAGTTACAACAATTTGAACCTTGAGATGGCGTAAAGTTGACCCAAAAGTTATTAGGAAATTTATCTTTTACGTCTGTATCTATTAATAAAAACTTACATATATGTTAATATTGTTAGAAATAATTCTTTAAAGGTATGCTCTATTTGATCTTTAATCTAAGAAAACTTTAGGCGGAAGTGATATAATCATAAAAGCATGCATATATCAAGAACAATGTAACACCCTCACTTTTATTTAATTAATTGTTTTATTTATTTATTTATTTATTTATTCTATATATTTAATTCTAAAAAAAATCGGAAAGGAATCTAAAATTTCTAATTCCTACAATTAAACTCAGAATATCAAAAACTATCTAATCGTGATTTTTAATAATTTTTCCAAACCGAAATCCGGAGAAATTAGAAAATGGCGATTTTGTCCTTATTTGTCAATATTAAGGGCTGACATGAGAAAAATATTCAATTGATATTAAAATGTCAAATTGAGTTTAAAATCATGTCATATGTATTAAAATATAATTTTGGAAATTTTATGGGAATTTTCTGAAATTCCTGTATAAATTGACCAAAATACCCCTAGTTGTCAAATAACCAACTCAATATTGATTTGACGTCCAAAAATGATGAAAATGATATTTTTAGTAAATTTCTAGGTAAATTATGTAATTTTAGTGTTTTCATAAAATTTGAGCATTTATTGAATTAAAATGAATTTAATATGAATTTTCTAAGCTTAAAATATATAATATATATATTTATAATTCGAAAAAATTAAAATTTATTTTTATAAATTATTTTTGATGACAAATATTACATTTTTTCAGATTTATATCTAAATTAATTTTTTGGTATTAAAGTTCTTTTTTTCAAGTTTAGGTGATTTTATCGGTACTGGCTAATTAATTAACAGTCAAAATTTATACTGCAAATATTTGGGACAGCTACTATCCCACGTTTCTGATCTACCAAGAGGTGATTCACCACCTACTTATATATGTGTCCCTAATTTTCAATTAAACATAAATCAAAAATTACATTTTTGACATCATGGATGATCTCATCAATGGACACCTAAGCCTTTTTTTTTCCTATAAATAGGCATGACCTTGAATTGAGTTTCTCATCCCTCTTCTCAGCCGTGAATCTCCATAGAGAAATTCTCTCTCTTTAGAAAATTTTCTTTTACTTTGTTTTTATGCTAAAATTCTACTAGTTTTCCAATAACTAGTAAAAATCCTCTTCCTAAGAGCTTTGTACCAACAACTTCACCAACTCTTTGAGGTAATGGGGGGAGTGGGGTTGGTTCTAAATTTCAATTACTTTGCATGTTGGTAGGAAGGGTTTTTCCCCTAAACCCGTTTAGGCTTTAGTTTTATTATTAATATTATTGTTATATTGTTTAATGTTAAACTTTAATTTTTGTTAAGCTATTATTTTGCTCAAATTTAAATTATTAAATTATACCAGGCTGTTACTCTGTTCAATTTTAGAAATTAAAATACACTTGCTAAGCTGTTACTCTGCTCATTTTTAGAAAATTAAAATGCATTTGCTAAGATGTTATTCTGCTCAATTTTAGATAATTAAAATACTCTTATTAAGTAGTTGTGCTGCTCAAATTTAGACAGCTATAGTATAATTATTAAGTTGTTATACTGCTCAAATTCAAACAATTATAGTAGAATTACTAAGCTGTTATACTGCCCCAAATTTAGAAAAAATATTTTAGCTATTATAATAAATAATTAAATTATCAAATTATCAAATTTAGTAATACTCAATTAGTTTAGCAAAATAGTAAAAGAAATAAACCATAAATCTCAAATATGAAACATAAAGATAGAAATTATTTTATGAGCTATTTATGAATTTATTTTTAGAAAACTATTATAGAAATTTCAGTTTAAGTTCTTATCGTTCAGGTAAGGTCTAGACACACTAATAGACCATTTGTAAAAATTTCATAAATTTTAAAACTTATTTAGTACTTCTAATTGTGCTCTATAAGTGTCTGTGGACACATTTTCTTAGAAATACTAAATTTCAAAAATTTCGAAAAAATTCTAAAAATTCATGATAAAATTCTAATTATTTTTCTAAGTTTAAAATTATTTTTATGGAATTTTTTGACCATTCTATGATTTATTTCTTAATTATCAATCTTTATTTTAATTTGTATATCTTTATTTTTATGGAATTATTGCTTATGTGCTTTGATTTGAATTATGAATTATATGAATGATATGTATGGATCAAATCTCTGTAATATAAGGCAGAGATATTAGTAGAAATTATATTGGTACTCAAATACTTGAGACCATAATAAACCTTTAGAAATTAATGGGTTAGTGAGTAATGTAAAGCAAGGGACATGCAGTGGCATGACACCCTGTTAGGGAAGCTATAGTTTGGTACACTAAGGAATGAAAGGCGGGGACCCATTGGGGAGGTCTCGGAGTAGGCATCGAGTGGTGAAAGTCCTAATAGCCAGGGTAGTGCCCATGAGCTGGGATATTCACCTGACCAAGCTCGATAACCCCGATAACTGCTCAACATTCCGGGATTGGTTCGAGAGTATACCTCTATAAATGGACGTTCTGACTGATATTTGTTCCTCATTGATGACGAGGACTGTACCATGTGATGATGTTGATGAAGTATATGTACTCCCAGTCACTTCCCAGATTCTGTTAAGAACTATTACTCACTGATGGGAAGTATGGATCCATACCAAGTTAAGGGTAGTGTAGTATAACTTAGACTAAACCCTAGGTTCCCTTCATTAATTGTATTTAAATTCCTACCATACATGTGAAAGTGATTTAGAACAAATCACCTCACTCCATTATTTTTGTTATGTATGTTGAATCGTGATTATTGAAGATGATAACAATGCCTAATGATGTTGAGGAAGAGCCAGAGGATACTTCTCAAGATTTGAAGACCTAGTTTATAATATTTTCTTAAGGGATAGGGTAGATAAATACTGCTCTGTATAGGATCTTTTTTTATGTATATATTGGGTTAGGTAGTATATGTCTTATGATGTACTTTTGTTTTCTCTTTAACTATTATGTATTACTCAAACCATGATGTACAGTTGGATATATATATATATGTACATAAGCAGTTTTTATCATTTCACTTCTATTTCTAAATTCTGTTTTCTATTGTTAAAAAAAAAATTACTCACATTTTCATCAACTTAAAGTAATAATTAAATTAATATGAATTATATTTAAAATTAAAGGAGTGTTACAAACAACCTATTCTTGTCCACATAGGATCTACATCATGTTGGATTACTAAGGATAAGATAAATACCTGGATCCATAGTCGATTCCTGATCTAAGCGTTCTTTGTAGAATATTTGCGGTAATCAATCATGAACACGAATAGAGAGAGCTGATAGCTTTATGGTTCTTCCTTAACTAAATCTCTTGAGTTTCCGATGGGACCTTAGCCTCTTTCAGATGGGGAGAAATGATGAAAACCCCAATTGTGGATCTAAAAATTAAGCACCAATGGGTAATAATTCAGAGCCAAAAAGTGAAGAAAATAAAGCGGAATAGATGAGAAATGATAAGAACGACGCCACAATCCGAAGATTGATAAGTTGAGGAGGATTCACCACAAAGAATAGAATTCTTTGATAAGAATCAAAGGTTCTAAGCAAAAACCAAGAGGAACAACCCTCTCTCAATTAGCAAAAGCTAATCACATTCACAAATGATCCAAAAGTTCTTTATAAGATGCCTTATAGGCCTATTTATACTATCACTAACAAAAGGCTCGATCAAATTAATAAAGGCCCAAACAAACTAAAAGGCCCAATACAAATAAAACTAAAACATAAGCTAGAAACTAAAATTAACTAAAGTCCACTTTGCACCTAATTAAGCAACACTTAGGTGCATAAAAAGGTTTACAAAAAGCCCAACAAGGCCCAATACAAAAACAACCTAAAAGACAATAACAAGATAGCTAAGCCCCTCCGAAACCTTTATCATTCCTTCCTTCTTGGAAGAAATTTGTCCACGAATTTAGCTCCTTTATTCCTACATGAAAAAAAAAAAAACAAAGCAAACATTAGTTTTCAATGATAAGGAAAAAATCCTACAATTATGGGACTTGAATCCCTTGAAAGGGCAAATCTCTTATTATTTATGTGCTTATATATTCATCCTCCGGATCAAATACAAGCCTAAATAAACCATTAATCATAATAAATGAAAACCATCCAAAAGAATGAGGAATATGCACCATCCATCTATCATTAAGCTTGAGTGTCTCATGCTTATAGAACTCATCATTCCCCATCTTTCTACAAACAACAACACACATAGAGGAAGTCTCATCATGATCATACAAGACCAAATAATGTACATTAATCTCAAATCTTAAGGACTTTGCTCCACTACCTAAAGATAGTTCATGCAAACCATGAACATCATGCATTTCATAATTTTCATGCAAATCACAAGCAACATGTAAATCATAAGCCTTAAGAATTAACACATGTTGTTGCACATCAAATAAAACATAGGGTCTAAAGTTGGTGTAAGTTAAAATTTTCCCTTCTCTATGGTTGCATTGTTCCTCATGTGCATCCACCTCCTCTCCAAATTGCCTTGCCCATTGATCTTTTATGTATACTTCTTCCCTAGGCATCAAAACAAAAGAATTTTTATGGTTAGATGCACAATCAAATTGACAAAGACAATTGAGCTCAACATCCAAATTAGAAGAAAGAATAATAGTTTTGCACTCCTCCTTTGAGGGCTCCACTTCAATTTCTTGCACAAAAGAACTATCACTATCAAAGAAAGGCTTAGAATATAAGTCATTGCATTCTTTTTTAGGTATACTAAAAACGGTGCTAGGCCCAATACGAACCAGCAAAGGAGGCAGCCCTCCCCTTTTTTTTTTTTTTTTCAGAAAGTTCATGATAGTGGGTCGGGCCCATCAATCTACCTGGGGTCCAGCGGAAAGGGGTAAACCCCATTAGACCATCTAATTTCCCCAAATCGCAGATCTTCACCCAAGGTCACCACACGACCCTCCCTTGTCACGAGAGTGACGAAGCTGACGTGAAGCTGGTACGGTGTGAAGGGGAAGACCAAGGAAGCGTGGCTGTCGACGATGGCTCGCGCAATGGTAGCACGGCGGTGGTGGCGGTTCGCGGATGCATGCAACGGTGACAGGGAGGCGTCGGTGGTTACAAGGAGGTCTACGTTTTGACAATGCAGTGGTTGATGGAAGAGTCTCGCGTCTTGGCATCGTGACGGAGGCGACGGTGGAAAGTAACAGTGAAGGATAAAGAATAGGACCTTCCATGCTTTTGTCAGCAAGAGGAATTAAGATCTTCAGATGGAGGATGATGTGAGTGAAATTTGCAAGAACCAATGGATTGATTGTGTGAGAAGGAGTGACGTGAAAATTGTTTGTGAGAAAAAAATGTGTGTCCTCAGAGAAAAATGTCTTAATGTCCTATTTATAAGCACTCTAGTCTTTGAAATTTGCTCTACAAGCTAGTGTAACTTGTTTTAGAAGTTTTCTCTAAAATTTCTGTTATTTATATTTTTTCTTTTAGATATGACCAGCTTTAGGGAAATGTAATATTGTATTTTAATCTTATGTATTTTACTATTAAAAAAAATCACTTCATATTTTTGAGTATAGAAAACATTACGTAAACATGGTTAATATATTTATATTATTTTGGGTGTTACACCATTTATTCTTTCTATATTTCTATTATTTCATCTTGCCTTGATATTGTTAGGTATGTATAATTACAAAGTAGAAAGTTGTTCATGTTCATGTACGTAAAATCAAATTAACGTGATTCATGTGATGTTATTTTGTGGCTAATTTTTGTTCCTTTTTATTTGAATATTTTTATTTTAATTTATTCCCATTTCTATTATGTTAAACGTCAAGTATAATATGCATTTGCTATTAAGTTTTGATGTATGCTAAAACTACTGAAAGAAGTTTTAAAATAATAATAATAAGTATGAATCAATGTAATAAATTCCAAAATATTTTTAAAGATGATTCCTTTTCTATACTACTAATAATAATAATAATCATGAAAATTAAAGTATATAAATTACGGTGAAATAAAAACTCCATCATTTTACTATAATAAAAAAATACTAACAATAATCTTTTATGGAAAAGGGGTTAATTAATTGGATGTGATATCATCTTAACCCTAGAGTTCTTTAAGACACAAGTTGTGACAACTTGGTAGTCTTAGGACTCTTTCCAAAACATTTCAAATTATAAGTTTTAATTAAAATCAATTTTCATAATTTATCAAAAGAATAAATTAACAACAAATGATGATAAAATTTTAATAGAGAAGAATTAATTGGATATGACATTCTCTTAATCTTAGGGTTTAAGGATGCAAGTTGTAACAGCTTGTTGTCGTAAAGCTCTTCTCTAAATTTTTTTTAAAAAATATATAAATTATTGTTTATAATAAGAAGAAAAATAAAATATTCAAATCAAGAAGTAACTTAATTAGAATTGAGTAATCTTTGATAGAGAAAGAATTAATTGGATGTGACATCTTCTCAATCCTGAGTTTTGAGACACAAGTTGTGATAGCATAATGTCTTGAAACTCTTCTCTAAAACAAAAAAAGAAACATATGTAATTAGTTAAATTAATCCATAGGTCCCTGAACAATTGAAAATTTTTAATTAGGTCCCAAACTAAAAAGTTTTGTAATTAGGTTCTTGATCTTATAAAATTTTTGTAATTGAGTCACTAAAGTCTTTAAAATCGTTACAAATTATTATTTTTGGCAATTTTAAGCCACCATAAACTAACATCAAGTACCCAATTACAAAATTTTTACAAGATCAGGGACCCAATTATAAATTTTTTAGTTAAGGGACCTAATTAAAATTTTCCAAATAGTTTAGGAACCTATAGATTAATTTAACCTATGTAATAAGATTAAATTGCTTTAAGAAATTGGCTTAGGTTTACACTTCTGTTAATTTTATCTTAAGGACGTATGAGATGTGACGGTTAAGAAATCCTAAAATTAAAATAAAATAATAATAATAATTAAAAAATATCAACATACAAATATTTTCTACCAAAAGAACTATGTAAGTTTGGTTCTCCATTGCACCAGGAGATACGTAGAAGTAGGGGGACCATTCTGTTGATCTCAAAAATAATAAAATTTAAAATAAAATAAAACCTTTTTTGTAATAAATAAAATCTTTCTTTTCATTGTAATTACTTTTAGGGTGAGATAAATATTTTAAAAGTTATTAATAATTTGCTTAGTTAATTAAAGGTAACCGTCTTTATGACAGACATTGTAGGGTACTAACATCTTCCCTACACGTAATTGACTCTCAAGCTCAAATTTGGTTTTTGTAGATCATTTTATTTTTAAGTTTTTTTTATGTTTTTTCCTAAATAAATATTGGTGGTGACTCCCTCTGCTTTTAAATTTATTTTTTGTTGTCCCACGACAATAATGTTTTGTGTAACATTGTTTTTAATTTTAAATTTAATATATTAAATAATGTATTAATACAAATAAATTACTTTAAAAATCATATTGATGGTAATTTCTATTAAATTAACGATGTAAAAATATTTATACTAATAATACATAAAAATTAAACTTGACATTTAAACTAGTATAAAAAATAAAAACCATCACACTTAAACTCATTATTCACACTTTAATTAAACAAAAGTTAAAATGGGTCAATTTGGTAGGAGGGAGATTAGTTGGGCATTAGATAGAAGCTCCAATACTTCTAGGTTACACAACCAAAAAAAAAAAATTAAACAAAACTATTATTTTGTATTTTAATTATAAAACATATATCATCAAATAAAATATTCAACTAAACTTAGATCCAAATATATAATAATGGTTAAATTAATCCCAAGGTCCCTATAGTTTTATAGAGTTTTTAATTATGTCCCGTAAGGTTAAAAACACTTTAAAAAAAGTCCAACATGCTAATGATGTTATAACTTTACTAATTTATATTTAACTTAATTGTACTTTTTAGTTTTCCAACTTTCTTCTTATTTACAATTAAGTCCCACCAACAACATTAAAATCAATAAACTAATGACGTTATTTGATATATAAATAAATATTATATTATATATAACTTAAACTGGAGACTAAAATTGCATATATATTTACTACTACTAAATTAAATAATATTAACATTATATAAACTAATAATATTAAAATTAATATTAATAAATATAAATTAACAATATATACTTGTTAGTATGAATGGAGTTTGAATCCTCACCCTCAGAGTTCACTAATATATATAGTTAATATAATTGCTAAACTTCTAGAAAAATTTAAATATATTAGATATCATATAAATATAAGAGAAGAAAGTTAATTGAACATAGATCATATAGATATATTTTTTTAGTGAAATATATATAAAAATTATTTCATTGATAATAATATCTTATTTCAGTCACTAAAATATACAGAGAAAAAAATTAAGACAACACAATTTTATAAAAAAAATTTATTTAAAATAGAATATTAACTTATAATATATATAATATTATATATACATATGTATAGATGTATATATACATATATATATATACATATATGTATATATACATATGTATATATATGTATATAACATAATATACATATGTATATACATATATGTATAGAATATATATATATAGCAATAAAAAAAAAGTTATTGTCTGTTTTGTTTTAAATATATTATTTATGTTACTAGGAGTAAATATATATGAATTTTTGTCTTAGTATATTATTTATTTATATTTATTAATTTAATATTATTAGTGTTTATTAATTTTAATATATTACTATATATTTAGTAATATTTATTAATATTAATTTTAATATTATTAGTTTGTTATAATGTTAATATTATTTAATTTGCTAGTAGTAAATATATGTATAATTTTAGTCTCCCTTTTAAAGTTATATATAATATAATTTTTATTCTATAATAAATAAAGTATTAGTTTAGTGGTTTTAGCGTGTTGTGGACTTTAAGGTTGGTGTTCAATCCTCACCTTCAATCCTTTATTAATTTATTTTCCATTTTTTTGCATTACCACTTACATTTGGAGAAAATTTGGAAGACTAAAATGGAATAAGTTAAATTAAATTAATGAAGTTATAACACCGTTAACATATAGGGATTTAGTTGCAAACTTTTTAAACTAGAAGGACTTTTTAAAGTGTTTTTAACTGTAGGGACTTAATTAAAAACTTTATATAACATATATCATCAAATAAAATATTCAACTAAACTTAAATCCAAAATATAATAATAATATAAATTATTTACAAATCATAATAATATCTAGTATCTAGTATTTGTAACAAAGTATTAATATGTTAGAAATTATTCCTAACCCTCTGTGGCTAATAACTTTTGAATGGTGCATTATAGGATAAAATATTCCTAACCCTCTAAGCCTGTTACACAATAAAAAAAATAGTCTGATGTAAAAATAATTTAGTAGATTTTTTAAAAGGTAGAAACTAATTAATGTCATGTTGAGATTGACTTTCATTGTTATTTCACGCAAGATGATGCGATTGTTTTGCCAATCTCTTCTCTCAATTATAAACAACATTACATAACACAAATTTGAAACTTCAACTTTTAAAAAATAACAAAGATATATGATTGAATAAATGGACCAAATAACATATTCCTTGATATTCTAAAAGACCTAACAGCCCCAAAATATTTTGAAAGCAATCTTATTTATTCATATAAATCGCAAATAAGTTTCTTTTTCAATATCATACTCACATTTTATTTATAGAAATATATAAGAAAGCATAATATCTTTTTCTACAACTTTGAAACAATTAATGCGTTCAAAAAATATTTGACTAGAAATAAAGCCTAACATTTAATCATTGACCACAACACTTTTTTTTTTGTTCTTTTCCAGTTATTGAATAAAAAAGTAACCATGGCTTCGTAAAACTTCACTACTTGAGAATGAATACATCATTCAAAAAAATCAACGTCGATTTAACATCTTCTCTTTAATACAATTTTGAAACAATTAATGCGTTCAAAAAAAATTGACTACAAATAAAGCCTAACATTTAATGGTTGACCACAACCTTTTTTTTTTTTCATTTTTGACAGTTATAGAATAAAAAAATAACTGTAGCGTTGTAAAACATCACTACATGAGAATGATATCATCATTTACAAAAATCAACATCGATATACTATCCACATTCTCATTAATCTTTTTCTAATCTTTCGATCAGAGGTTTTTGTAGTTTTTCCAAATATATAATATTTCTTCACTCAATCATTAGGTAAATATATTTTTGTTTACGTATTCCTTTTCACTTATTTCTCATTTACAACTATGCTTACCTTTATGTGCTCATTCACAATGGACAATGAACCAACACCCTTAATGTGAACACCAGCATATCATTACAACTCATGAGATAGCATTATAGAACGACTTACCAATTTGACCAAACTTTAACACGATATGCTTGACTGAGGAGTGTACGAACTAAGACACTTTACAATGATGAAGAACTTTGACCATGTGCCCAGAAAGTAGCAATTCAACCTGTGAACAAAAAAGGAAGGGAAATTATTACACATTTACCTATTATTTTAAATGATAACATTGCTTGGCTATAAATTCACCTATGCCCTAACACAACTTCAAAGTCCAAGGAAACATACATACACATTAAAAGTATGATGCAAGGCATGAAAATGAGACTCCTTTTCTGCTAGTGATTGCTTTATGTTTGTTGCTATCAACATTAGGTTCAAGTCAAATTGATGACATCACGTGCTCTGAGGCTATACCGTTATTGATGCCTTGTCAGCCATATTTGGTGGGTTCAGGATTAGCATCGCCTGATTGTTGTGCAGCAGCAAATATTGTGTTCCAAAGGGCCAACACCACTGAAGTTCGTAGGGATTTGTGCAATTGTTTCAAGAATGTTGCTGCCATTATTCATGTTAATCCTGAAAAATCAAGACAACTCCCTCAAATCTGTAATATCGGTCTTTCATTTCCTCTCGACCCATCAATTGACTGCAACTCGTAAATCTCTATCTATCTTTTCATCTTTTTATTTCACACGCATGCACATTCAATTATATTTATATAATTATTCTTAACTTCCATTTGACTATATGTACAGGATTCCATGACGCTTTTGTCAACGGGGATTGTAGTATGTCTTGAACAACTACATCAAGGTCTCAAAAATAAGCATACGCAATGCAAGAAATAAATGTTAGAATCTATGTAAAACTATGTATTTCTTCACGAAGACATTTATGGAATAAAAACCCATCGAATTTTAGTATGGAATTTTTCTTTCCAATATTTTCAACTAGTTTGTTTCTATCAAAAAACAAAAAAAAACATAAAAGATCCGATCAAAGTGTGACACCAAGATTTGTAAGAACAAAAGAACACCAACTTGAGAAGCCCAATAATGTTTAGAACCGGTGCACTATTATCTATGTGTATTTCCAATTTTAACTATAACAAATCAAAGAACTCAATTATGTAACACAATCATAATGATCGAACCATTTCAATTTTGTCAAAATCGAACAATTGGCCGAGTCTATTAAATGAGTTAGTGCTTATTTATTTTCTTTACTAGTGTTGCGCATTGCAAACAAGATGTGATGCTCAATATTAACTGATTTTTAACTTTATATATGAAACTATAAAGGTTGGTTTTGCTGTATATGATGGGGTATTTCAAAAGGCACAAGTCCCACATTGCTTGGTTTGTTTTCCATCAAATGTTTATATATAAAAAATGTGTTAATGGCTTTCAAAGTGCCTAGTAAAGGGGAGGAGGCTCGTGTGCATGAGAATAGGCCTCGTGGGCCTGTTGTAGTGCAAATGCGTAGATTTTCCCCCTTGCGTTTGCGATCATGGGCCTCAGAATTTTTTAGCTTCGAATTCAATAAATTATCTTTTCGAAAATTAAATTTACATTTCAAGTAAGCTTATCCGAGAAACTATCTTTTTTATGATTGTTTATTTGACTAAGTCCTATTCGAAAATCTTTAGATTTTATCTCTATTTTTTTGAACTGAAAAATAAAGGATTGCATTATCTTTTATAAAAGTTTTTCTGAACGTTTTCCTATCAATGTTACATTTTTTTTAACGTTTTAATTATTAACATTAATTCTGGCTTTATATAATCTAATTTTCCATAAATATTTGATATACTTCT